>JACCIB010001062.1:0-59322 GCA_018906965.1 Philotrypesis tridentata
TAGTTTCAGAGGTGCAAGCTCATAATTCTTGTAATTTGAATTACCAGAACTCAAGATTTATTCCAGTAATTTTTCATAATCTTAATTATGATACTCATTTCATTTTGAAAGAGATTGCTACGTCTTCATTACTGAAAGGACGAGCCAGCCTAATACCACATAATAAGGAAAAATATATTTCATTTACGAAATATATCGATGAAAGTGATATTAGTTTTAGATTTATAGATTCATGGCGTTTTCTACCATCATCATTGGAGAAACTTGCGTCATATCTGGAAAACGTACCGATAGCAGTTACGGAATTTCAATTAGATGGTTATTCAGATGAAAATATTGATCTTCTCAGAAGAAAAGGTGTATTTCCTTACGATTTTGTAGATGGATTAGATAAACTAACTGCTACAAGACTCCCAGAAAAGGATGATTTGTATAACAAGCTTACAGATTCTCATATTGCAGAAGAGGACTATTATCACGCTCGTAAAGTATGGCGAAAATTTAATATATCAACTTTAGGAGTGTAGTCAGATCTCTATTTAAAAACAGATGTACTGCTACTAGCTGACGTCTTTGAAAATTTTAGAGAAACATCTCTTAGTGCCTATGGATTATGTCCAGCTCATTTTTATACTACGCCTGGATTAACATTTTCAGCCGCACTTAAAATGACAAAGGTAGAATTAGAACTTCTTACGGATATCGGTATGCTGATGTTCATCGAATCAGGTATTCGAGGTGGAATCAGTCAGTGTTGTAATCGATATGGTAAGGCGAACAATCCGTACATGGGTTCTTCTTATGATAATACTCAAAAAACAAAGACGTTATATTATACTTTGATATTAATCATCTTTATGGATGGGCAATGGTACAACCTTTGCCAGTTGGAAAATTTGAGTGGATAAAATATGAGTCGAATCCAAACTTTTTTAATGAATCAGCAGATTCAGATACAGGTTATTTTGCTGAAGTGGACTTAGAGTATCCTGAAAAAATACACGATGATCATCAAGACTTACCGTCTTGTGCAGAACACCAATCACCACCTGGTTCAAAGCAGAAGAAACTGCTAACTACATTAAATGACAAGACAAGATATGTCATTCATTATCGAGCACTAAAACAAGCTTTAGATAATGGACTTCATTTAAAAAAGGTGCATAGACTTTTAAGATTTGAGCAAAAGGCTTGGCTCAAACCTTATGTGGAAATAAATACAGAGAAGAGAAAGCAAGCCAAAAATGAATTTGCAAAACTCTTCTATAAATTACTTATAAACCCTGTCTATGGTAAGTGTATCGAACGAGAGCGATCTCGCGTAGATGTACGATTGGTTAATAAATTTACAGGTAGATATGGAGCAGAAGCACGAATAGCTCAACCAAATTTTCATAGCTGTGCTATTTTTGATGAAAATTTGGTAGCCATTCAGATGAAAAGAACGAGTGTTACTATAAAGAAGCCAATATATGTTGGACTTTGCATCCTAGATTTATCGAAGACACTACTGTATAAGTTCCACTACTCATATATGAAACAGCGAGTGGGAAAAAAATGCAAACTCCTCTATACAGATACGGATAGTTTGATTTATCAAGTAGAAGATTTTGATATGTATCAAATAATGAAACAAGATATTCATAGATTTGATACATCAGATTATGATAAAAATAATCAATTTAGCATTCCTCGTGCAAATAAAAAAGTGCTTGGACTCATGAAAGACGAATGCTCTGGAAAAATTATGACAGAATTCATTGGCTTAAGAAGTAAAATGTATAGTATTTTAGTTGATGGTGGAGCAACAATAAAGAAAGCTAAAGGTATTAAATCCTATGTTGTAAGGAAAACCATTACATTTGAAGATTATCGAAGATGTCTTGTAGATGAAGATATTATACAACGAGAGCAATGAAATATACGATCAAAATTGCATATAGTTCATACTCAAAAACAGAAAAAAATTGCTCTAAGTCCTTATGACGATAAAAGGTATTTATTGCCTCACAGTACAGACACTTTGCCATGGGTGCATTATAGAATAATGGAAGATCAGATGTCGCTAGCTGCAAGTCAACTGGAGGGGGAAACAATGAATGTTGCATTACAAGTGGAAGCAGAGAAGGGGAATCTGGTAGCCAATGAGGGAAGAGAAAAAGAGAGGGAGACCAATGAGAACCCTGAAACTCCAGAGGAGGAGAGAGTAAAACGAGTAGAGATGTTGCTTTACGATAACGAAGGTCAACCAATCACAATCGAATACGATATTCGGGAAAAATGTATGCATGAATGGAATTCATCTATGGAGGGGATAAGTCCCAAAGAAGAGAGGAGTAGGGATATATTGCAAGAGGCAATGGAAGGGGCAGGAGGGGAACTGGCTATATGAATGGTTGCAACACGACGAAGAGTACATTCGAGCCATCGAAGAGTTCGAATACAGTTCACCTCTTGCAAAGAAGTCAAGACTCGACTAAGTAAGTTGATTGTTACTTTTCTTCATTTATTCTCTATCAGTGGTTGTTAACCTAATTTTAACATTTTTTTCAGAATGGATTTATCTGCATTGAACAAGGTTGCAGAACGCGACTTTCTACCAACTAAGAAAGCTACAGACTTAGAAAAAGATAAACAACATATGGTAACAGCACTAAAGGAAGTGAAAACTAGGTTTGGTGTCAAGGTTGTCGCTGAGGTGGACGACTCTTACCAGATCTTTTTGCCATGCAAAATATCGTCAATGCTTTTGCATGATAGTAATCTTTATAATCAAATGTGCAACGCCGCAAATAAGCTTACGTTATTTATAATATACAAGGGAGCAAATTCGTTTAAGTTTGAAACTTCAACACAATAATGAGAACAATTTGTTTAATCATTGTATTTTATTTTTACAATATAATTATACATTTTACATTTATGAATAAATATCATTATTTATCATAATAATTATTCCTTTTATTTGCCTATTATCCTTATCCTTATCCTTTCATTTAATATCTATCTTAATTTTAATTTATATCATATCATTTTATATCTAACTTAATATTATTTAATATCGTTTTTATTTATCCAGCTATTATGCTGGTTACTAAATGCCAACCATTTCACATAAATACGATTACCACGCTTCTTTAAAACTTTTTCTACTAGATAAATTTTAGGAT
This sequence comes from Philotrypesis tridentata, assembly GCA_018906965.1. Classification (NCBI taxonomy): domain Eukaryota; kingdom Metazoa; phylum Arthropoda; class Insecta; order Hymenoptera; family Pteromalidae; genus Philotrypesis; species Philotrypesis tridentata. The sequence continues at coordinate 3,171 of JACCIB010001062.1, forward strand.
ATATTGTCTTTTGAATTTCAGTTTCATAAAAGCCGCCAGACACAGGATTATCATAATAATCTTTCACGTGGTAAGTTATTGGATTAGTTTTTACTACTTTCGTAATTGTGAAAATCTCGGTTGACCAATTTGGAGTATATCCTTTTTCAAAAACATGTTTTATTTTACTTATCTGCACTTTATCTCTTATTTTGAATTTCGGTTTCTTCACAGGCAACTTTTCTACTGGAAATCGCTTCTTGATTTGCTTTTCATTCGCCTTCGAAACATTTTTAGGTTCAATTGCTATTGTTCGATGTTTTCTTGAATTGTAAGCTTTAATCAAATTAGGCAAAATATTCAACCACTTATAATTTCCTTGTTTGCTGAACTCGACCCACATTGAATTTTTTAACGTTCTATTAAAACGTTCACATATACTTGCGTGAAGATTACTATGTGAAGAGTAAAGATTGATTTTATGTTTTTTCATGAGCTGATGAAAATTTGAATTGTAAAATTCTTTTCCTTGATCGGTTTGCAGGTTTTTTGGAACTCGTCCTTCCTTCAATATTCCCTCCATTGCTTTAGAAACATCATTGCCACTTTTCGTCTTGACTGGGATAGCCCATGCATACTTTGAGAATATATCTATGACGGTGAGTAAGTAGTTAAAACCTTTATTCTCCTTAGAGTAAGGTATCATTTCTACAAGATCAGCTTGCCACGTCTCATCTACCCCGCGTATATCATATTTTCTTCGCTTATATCTGCGTCGAGCTGGTTTATGCAACTCTTCAGCCACTCTTTGATGCTCCATTTTCACTCTTCACTGTTAATTTTTTTTCTGAATATCATCCCAAAACTTTTTCGCAGCAGCATTTTTCAATTCTTGTTTTTGTTTTTCTTTTATCATTGATTCGATTATCTTATCATATTCTACTAATTGTTTACGAAGATTATTTATTATATTTTGCTGATTTCTAAGAGTTGCATTGATTTTATTGAGTTCACCTTTTTCTTTTTCCATTGGTTTGATTATCTTATCATATTCTACTAATTGTTTTCGAAGATTATCTATTATATTTTGTTGATTTCTAAGAGTTGCATTAATTTTATAGTATTCTAGTTTTATAGGATCTTCTATTGAAACTTTAATTATACTAAATTTTTTGTTTACATCACCAATTTCCTTGCTGATCAGTTTTTGTAAAGTATCAAGGGTGACTGCATCATTAGGCTTACTGGGAGATGCGAGGTTGCACAATCTTTTATTTTGTAAATCAAAATTACCATCTGATGTAAAATTGAAACCAATGCCTGCAGGACCGCGAGCTACCTCTTGCGGTCGCTCAAGTGTACGTCCAAACACATCGAGACTCATGATACAAATGATTTAAAAAAATTCGTATGCATCAATATATATGCCTTGCTTCACGTAACTCCTCAATAATTGATTGGATTTCATTGACGTAATTATTATTTCCAGCAGATTGTTCGGCAATCAGCAAGCGAAGGCGCTCAACAAGCTCGTTTGGATCATCCCAGTAAATTAGATCAATAGAAGATGATTTTTTAGCTATTTTATATTTAGGTAGGAGACCTTCTCCACTGATGGATTTCTGTTTGCGCATAGAGCTACGGAACATAGGCGATATAACATCTTTATATTTTCTACTCCTTGAAGTACGAATAGATCCAGTTTTGCTGTATTTTTGTCGATGAGCATTCGATACTTCCAGAATTTTGCGATAATTTTTACGATCTGCATCGTTTATTTAATTTGCATCTGGTTGTCTGATAAAGAGTAGCTCCATTAGTCCATCACTTTTAGGATAACTTTAGTTATTCAGTCTTATGATATTATTATCAAACTCAATTTCTACATTGCCAATCATATATCTTCCATTTTCATTCCTAACTCCATATATATTATCTAAATTGCTGCGGCTTGTATTCAGTAATGATAAAAAGTCAGTTGACTGAGTCTGATCGCGCAAAGATTTAAACGTAGAATTTAAAATTGTGCCATCTAATGAAGCAAATTCATCATCGTCATTATCATCATCATCGTTATATGTAGAACCTGATTGATTAATGTCATGAACTATGTAACTTGATTTACCAAGCCTCATTCCTTTTTTCTGGTATTTACTTGATCTATTCATATCAGCATTCGAAGGTCCATTGCTTTCGATTCTCGAATCGATGAGCTTTTCAAGTGGAGTAATGACAGGTTTCAATGTTTCACCTATTACTTTTTGAAAATCATCTCTCTCTTGTTTTAATAAAACATATTTTTGTTTAATAGCTTTACGTGCTCGCACGAGCTCATTGAGAATATTCTTTTCTTTCTGGAACATAGACATCTTGACAAGCTGCTGTCTGCAATAGAACTGCAAAGAATGAGATTCACATCTCCTTTTTTATTGCAAAACAATCGAATCCTTTTCTGTATCTGCCGTTATTCATTTCTCTATCCTTGTCAATAACAATGAAACCATACTTATCATTTTTCCAGCATTCTGAACAAAGATTTCGAAATTCATTGAAAGTTAAATCGGTGTTTACGTGATCTCCGTATACATGTTTTAAATTAATATCATCTTGGCGATAAATTACTAGCATGTTAATATTGTCTCTAATGAGATGCTTTGGTATATGAGCGTATGATTGACAAAGATAGAAACTGTCTATGTTTTTATGTCTGCCCATACAGAAAAATGCTCTCACGTTATCTTGCTTCTCACAAGCTACATCATCAAAAATCATAATTGAATTTGGTAATGCTTCATCTGGAGATACTACAGATTCATGTTCACTAAACGGTAGATACGATATGCCTTTAATAGGATCTAAAACTTCTTTGAGAAATTGATACTTGGGTTGATTCAACGATTTAGAGTATACATACACATTTTCAAATCTATGACCATTCGGACGTGTAATTAGAGCTAATAAACTATTTGTTTTTCCACAGTTCGATGGACCACAAAAAACTGCTCGGATACTATCTAGTAGTAATTCTCCATGCCGCTTCTTTCTCTTCTGTGTTCCAAAATCAAAGTTTGCAATTGGATGTTTGACTTTCTGCTCAGTAAAATCCATGTTGACTTGACAAAGGTAACTTTAAAGTTGAGCCTAAAATAATATAAATACATGTTTTATATTGTCCATCTCTCAGATGTGAATCAGCACTCGAAGAGAGATGATTGTACACAAGTCTCAGAAACGACCAAAAGGTCATGGATTGCTTGATAAAGTAATCAATAACTTACCTATTGAAATGCATCTTCCAGGTTATTAATACTGTGGTCCTGGAACTAAACTAAAAAAGCGAATAAAAAGAGGTGATCCCGGTATAAATCCGCTTGATCAGGCATGTAAACAGCACGATATTCATTATTCTAATAAAAATGTTGATCGTAAAGTTGCGGACATGAATCTTGCTGCTAAAGCTTGGGAACGTGTTCAAGCTAAAGATGCTAGTCTAGGTGAAAAAGCATCTGCGTTAGCTGTTGCAAGTGCCATGAAATTGAAAGCAAAAACTGGAATGGGAGTAAAATTCAGTAAGTTAATAACTGCAGCTAAAAAAACATTGAAGCCAAGTAAATGTTCACGCAAGGTTATTCAATCCGCTTTAAAAGGTGTACGACAAGCTGTAAAGAGTGTAGGTGGTAAGAAAAAAGTTAAACTTCCACGTGTTCTACCATTACCATCAAAAATTGGTGGAGTTCTTCCTTTTCTTATACCATTATTTGCAGGACTTAGTGCGACCGGTGCTTTAGCAGGAGGAGCTGCCGGAATAGCTAAAGCAGTCAATGCTGCTAAAAGTGCGCAGAAAGATTATGAAGAAAGTAAAATTCATAATAAAACTATGGATGCTATTGCTCTTGGCAAAGGTCTCTATCTTAAACCTTATAAAAGCGGAATGGGATTATTTATGAAGCCTCACATTGGACATGGTCAAATTAAAAAAAAAACGTCAATTTAATTTTACCAAATCGTCCATTAACTGACTATGATCTCATAAAGTATGCTCGTGAAATGAAAATCCCAAATTTTAGAGGTGTTTTCACGAGAAATAATCTACCTTCAAATGGACCTTGGCATAATGAATCTGCTATTGTTAATTTAGATGATTATCAAAACAAAGGCACACACTGGGTGTGTTATCGAAAAAATGGTTCTAAAGTCATTTACTTTGACAGTTTTGGTGATATTAGACCTCCTATTGAGCTTATGAAGTACTTAAATGTGAAACTTAAATGTGAAGTAAAATATAACTATAAAAGATATCAAAATTTTCACACATTTATTTGTGGCCATCTTTGTCTTCGATTCTTAAGCGATTGTCTATAAAAAGGCAATCATTACTGAAATTCATTCATTCTCTTTCAATCTGTCATGGAAGATAGTTTTACATTGAGTCATTCAGGAAATTCTTCTGTTTTAGAAGCACAATATTTTCCGTCAATAGAACTGCCACAGCATAAGAAATACGCTTTGGGATTAGTTGAACTCTTAACATTTAACTCAATTCCCAATATAGATGAAACAAATAATAAACTTCATATAAAAAACGGAGATACAATAACTATTCCTACTGGAAGTTACGAGGTAGACGCTATTAACAAATTTTTGAATGAATCTTTGAAATCTAAAAAAATTGAATTCAACTTGAAAGCTAACAATAATACTCTTAGAAGTGAAATTAAATGCAGTCATCCACTAGATTTTACGCCTAATAATTCTATAGGTCGTCTTCTTGGTTTTGCTCCACGCATTCTCAAAGAAAAAATCAATCATAATTCCGATTTACCAGTAAAAATATTGAAGATAAATGCACTCAGAGTAGAGTGCAACATTACTACTGGTGCATACATCAATAACAAAATGGTACACACAATCCACGAATTCTTCCCCAGAGTACCTCCAGGATTCAAAATCGTAGAAGTTCCGTCTCATGTCATTTATCTTCCACTTACTGTTAAGTGCATAGATAATCTTCAAATTCGAATCGTGGATCAAGACGGACACTTGGGGAATTTTCGAGGAGAGGAAATTACTATCAGACTTCACATCAAAGCGATATAATGGGTATTGTTTTCAATTCTAACGTGCATATAAGACAACCACAATGTCAAACATCCATCAGTCGACAAAAGAAAGTCAAACCGTTAACACGGCGGAGCGTACAGTTCCTCAAAAGCATAGGACTAAAAGTTCGTGGAAAAAAATAAGTTGCATAATTCTCTGCTGCTTCCAGAAAAATGGACGAAATTCTTCATTTTCAATCAGGTGTCGTATTCGATGAGTCTATTGCTCAGTACGAATTACATTCATACCAGCCATACTCTTCATTGGGTTTTAATAACAGTGATGAAATTCGTATTTACGTCCAGAATCAAGATCTATGTCTCTTACCGTCTCGCAATTATGTTCGCGTCTATGGAACATTAAGAAAACCAGATGGAACAGCAGTAGCTGAAACTGATTTTGCAAACAATGGAATTTGCAATCTGTTTGATGAAATTCGATATGAAATGAATGCGGTGGAGATTGATAAATGTAAAAATGTTGGTATGACCAGTCTTATGAAAGGATGGCCTTCATTTACACCGAGGCAAGCTTTCGCTTTAAAAAATGCAGGATGGGAAGGTTTAGATAAAGCAGAATCGTCTGTGAAAAATAATGCGGGATACTTTGAAGGCTGCATTCCTTTGAGCATGGTCTTGGGTTTTGCAGAAGATTATAAAAAGGTGGTAGTTAATATGAAGCACGAACTCATTCTCACTAGATCAAGAAGTGATGTCAATGCAGTAATTCAACAAAGTACTGCTGCTGCAGGTGCTGCTGCTACTTATGAAAACATTGAAGTAAAGATATTAAAGATAGAGTGGTTAATGCCACATGTCGTTGCTTCTGACAAACAAAAAATTCAGCTATTGAATTTTATTGGTAAAGTCAATCCAATCTCTATGTGTTATCGTTCCTGGGAGTTATTTGAATACCCATCACTTCCATCAGCCAATAAGCACGTATGGACAGTAAAAACTTCAAATCAAATGGAAAAGCCTCGTTTTGTAATAATTGGATTACAAACTAAGCGAAAAGATGTTAAAGATGCAAATTGCAGCAGATTTGATCATTGTGAAATTAGTAATGTAAAACTTTTCTTGAATTCAAAATCTTATCCATACGGTAATCTGAACATTGACATATTTAAAAATCAGTGTGCAATTCTCTATGATATGTATGTTGATTTTCAAAGAAGCTATTACGGAAGAGATCCACAACAATTGTTAAATAAAGAAGATTATATCGTTAATGTTCCACTCGTAGTTATTGACTGTTCACGGCAAAATGAAAGTCTAAAAAACGCTCCTGTGGATGTGCGTCTAGAAATTGAAGCTTTAAAGCCTTTCCCAGCATCTACATCAGCTTACTGTCTGATCTTGCATGATCGCATTACTCAGTACAATCCTGTTAGTGGAGAGGTAAAGAAGCTTGTTTAAAAAAACAAATAAATAAAAAAATGGAGTACGCAGTAGACATGGTTGGCTTTAAGCAAATGGGAGGTGATTATATTCTAAAGGAAATAGCAATTATTCCTCTTAATCACAGTGGAGATACTATAGTTCATCTATTTAAGAAACCGTTCTCATTCCATAGACATTCCAATGAACTGCAAGCAGAAAATTTGTGGCTCAAACGTAATTATCATGGAATAGCCTGGAACACGAATGGGCTTAATTACTGTCAAATTGGAAACCTGCTCCGTGAATCGTTGCAAGATGCTAACAAAATTTTAGTCTTAGATGATCTAAGGAAAAAGTGGTTGCAACGTTTTAAATTACCAGTTCACAACATTCAACAATATGGATATTCATCAAGATCTTCTGTTAAATGTGTAAGTATGTGCATAATCCATAATCCTATTTATAAGACTGAATGTGCATTACACAATGTTAAACCAATGAAAATGTTTTATCAATCATACAAAGATTGGTAAGAAAAAAAATTAAATAAAAAAAAAATAAAAGATAAGTAGAGAAAGCTATAGGCAAAGTGAAACAAAAGAGGGGGGTGGAAGTAATTCCCCTCTCTTCTTACGGGTTCTGGCTTTGAGAGAGGGGCAGTGCATGCCAGAACCCGTAGGTATACTGGAACAACAAGGGAGGGGATCCACTGTTCCAGTATACTGTAGGCGTACTAGAACAGAAAAGAGAGGGGATCCATTGTTCCAGAACGCCTATGTTCCAGTATGCCTATAGCCTATCTACTAACAAGTACAAGTGTCGCTGCTGTGTTGAGGCACGGGACGCGCAGGAGACGATTGGAACAAGGCCCACGTGCCATCAACGCCAGATTCGATTTGACTACGCCGGTGCGCGCGTTGAGTTGTATAAACACGATTTTCGGGACCACCTTGGTGCCCAAGATCATTCGTGCTCGCTGTGGAGGAGCCCGGTCACTGTCAAGGATATCATTAACATCGTGCAGGAGAAGAATCATCTTTTTCGTGCGGTCCATAAAGGCAAGAGACCGAGAGAACCTGTAAACGGTACGGTGACTCCAGAGTCTACCGAAGAAGTGACTCACTTCGTAGATTAAAAGTAGGTCGAATTTCGTTTGATCGATTTCCTCGGCAAGGTCGCCTAAGACGAGTATTCTCTGCCACAGAATATTCGTCTGTTCCATGTCCGAGAGCGTGCGTAAATCTTTCCGCTGTTGCGCGTGCAACCGTTGTAGGCGGATACTTTATACATCACTTGTTGCAAATACACGAGTCTACGACTCATTCTTTTAGTTACTATATACATATATAGTTTAATCGCGCAGTGCTTATTTTCCCGCGTCCTATACTTTATCCTATTACTTTCGAACATCAAGGAAAATTTGAGCACGAAAAGTGTTGCGCACGAAGAGCGCATTACACATTTGTAAACCCGACGGTTGGCTGCGTTATTACCTGAGTAACGTGGATCATCGAGGAGCTACGCCGGGTGGGTTAGCATCTAGCAAGGTAATAATCGGTGAAGCGACGACATTGCATGGTCGTCGTGATAAGACCAATTCGCCCCGTTATAATATGGCACCTGGGTGCGCTTTTCAAAGTATAAAATCTTGTTTAGTTTATTTTAATTATTATAAATGTTAAAACTGATTGTATGGGGATATTCTATAGCATTTTTATAATGTAGTGCAACAAAATTTCGATGGATTACGCTAATATTTCACTGTTTTGTTGATATTCTAGGACTTCCACAGGTTATAATGAGTTAAACTATCTTTTCATATTCTTGTGGCTTCGATATTGATGATAGTCGGGGCCCCAGGGAAATGTATAGGATAATTTTTGAAAGTTCGTGCCAGTAGCAGTTTTATTATTGGAAATGCTAAGAGTTAGTGTACTGATAACTACCATAAAGTCTCTCCAATGTACCTACCCTGGAACATTGTTATTATTTCAAAGTAAAGTTCAAAAATGCAATTTTTTTTGCTTTATCGTCTGTAGCTTTTTTATTATTAACTTTACGTCAAAAAGTTGAGTATAAAAATTGTTCAGAATTGAATTTCCTATAAGGCACGTGTATTTCTAATTGCAAAATTGACTTTCTTCGTCGCTAAATTATTTAAAACAAAGAAAAATTTTGTAAATTTTCATATTGCAATAGTTTATATAACAAATTACGATTTTTGGTCAGACTTCCGATCAAACATGTCTTTATAGTTCATACAATATAAAATTTCTAGTCCGACCTCGCTATCTCAAAATGGCGACTTATCGCAAAATTATTATTCTGTATTTTCAAATTCATTTCAAGTAGGCGCAGATCACGACAAATTGATGGACCACCTGCAATCGATAGCTCATGTTCTACTTAAAAATGCTAAAAAGAACTATTCTTCAAATTCATTTTTAACAACATTTTTATCAACAAATGTCCGTTGCTACCCATATAGCACCCAATACTGTGAGAATATTGCTGGAATGTTACTTTGGTAAGTAAAGTAGAATCAATTATGTTGCGGGAAGGTTACGTAACTAGCTGGCCACGGTCAGGCAACATTGCTTTAATATTACATCGATTTGATCGGTATTCCGTACTCATGCCCATGTTTAACCGCTTTTTTAGGCTGCTTAGAGGCATGCTATCGAAAAAGTAAACAATGCGTTTTGTTGTGTGAAACGTCAACTTTACAAAACTTTTTTAAATTTTGAAATAGGACCAAAATTAGATGAACAGGAACGACTGCAAATTCGGTCATGTAAATATTCACATCGCTATAACTGCAAAAATAATTGTTGTACAGTGCCAAATTTTTTTTTGTATAAAGAACGTATGCATACCTTCTTAAGCCCAAAATTTTAGTTCTTAATGTCAAAAAATGGCCGACTTATGATTTTTTGAAAATTCGGCATATTTTAACGTTTTCTTCTATATATCTCGGCTTCCATTCATGCTACTGAGCTTTTCAATAGCTCATTTTCTTTGAAATTTAATACTACACAAAATTCATATTATTGTTTTTTTCCATATCTTTAATAGTTTTTGACTTATGTGCGAAAAACTGAAAAAAAATGCAAAAAAATCACATTTTTGCAAGTTAATTGTTAATAACAAATGCAATTCCCGGACAAATCGGTGGGCAATATTTTTTTATCAATATACACATTATTATTGATCAATTCGTCAACTGTACCTGTTACACAAAATCGTGAAAACCTCTATTGAGTGCGCCTATATGTGAAAAGGTACAGTTGCGTACAATTAAAAGTTGAATATTGGTTCCACTTTTGCGCATTCTAGCTGACGTTTTGACCGATCACATGACGCTATACTTTACACGTGGGAGATTAGGCAACCTTTTTCCGGTAAATTTGGCGTTCTGTTAGGTCACACAGGCGCAGAACCATAGCGCTATATTTTCATTTAACCCTACGTACTGTATTGCTGAGTTTTACATGCATTTCACAGAAAATTGCCCATAATAGGGTAATTCAGTTTTCAAAAATGAATTTAACAAGATTTTTTGCGTAGAATAAAAAATTGATGCGTCTCTTCGAGCCAAGTTGTTTATTTTAAAAAATGCCAAACGTTTCGGGATATTTTTATCCCCTCTTCAGTGGCTGTATAACGTTAAATTACAAGGTTTTATTACAATAATAATATTAAAATAAGTGAAATTGAAAATTGTACATATAGACATAGTTACCTAATTTGCAAAACAACTTCCGTGTTTTTACATTATTAGGAACGGACCAGTAAAAAGGATAAATCGCATATGGCGCTATAAATATAAATTTAAATTTTAAACCAAAGTTTACAGAAGAAATATTACAAAATTTTTTAAATAATAACTTACGGCCTAGGACTCGAGAATTTTATTTAACAGAACGATTCCCCGGTGCCAAGGTGGTAATGCGGCACCGGTCGAGGCAAGACGTCAACTAATGTCTCTACAAAAATCGGGCAATATATATTCCGCAATACATGCATTAGATGTACTAATACTTAGAAATGTTATTATAATGCAAACCGCATCAGCGACGGATACCTCGAGCTTCATCCATATACCAAGAACGAATAACACATTGGAGGTGGCACGTTAATACTCAAGTAGCAGGACGGGGGGCCCGCGCCGCAACGTAAGAAACGCTCCTGCCATGACTATATGACTATATAGTATACAGTATGGACGAAGCGTTGCCACGGCAACCCGGTCTCTCCGACCTCCCACTGGGCTGTTCCGCTCCGGCTCGCCAGCCAATCACTATTGAACATGTGTTGGCTGAGTTGAAGAGAGCGCGAAGCGGTATGCCACCTCTCACTGTATGCTAAGATCCTGATACAGTCCGCTCGCCACCGAGCCTCCGCAATCACATTATTTACAATTAAAATTTATTCGGACTATTTTTTAGGTTTGATATAACATTTTTATAACTCGCTTTGAGGCGGCACGTATCCTCAGCCCTATTAAGTGTGCCATCGAAAAACTGAATGTGTAGCATTTCTGAGAACCGCCTGCGGAACATAGACGGTTCTCTATCTATTATTTTAATATTGTTAAAATCGAAATTGTGTCCTGTTTCCAATGCATGTACCGCGAGAGGGGAGTTAAGATCCCTTTTCTCTATATATCTTTTATGTTCGTATTGCCTAGCTTTTAACGGTCGATACGTTTCTCCGATGTACGTAGATTCGCAATCGGAGCAATCGATTTTATATACAACATTTCTCGTATCTCCCACAGCAGTAGGATCTTTGCCAAGTTTTATAAATTTGTTGAACTTATCAGTAACACTATTAATCAAACTCATGTCATTTCTTTTCAAAACCGACTTTAATTTTTCGTTAAACCCTTCATAGTAAGGGAACACCGCATATCCTTTTCTAGAGTTAGAATTATTGTTTTGTGAGTGTGCATTACTTTCAACTACCCCTTCTAACGAGGCCCTTGAAAGGCTCAGGTTGCGAGCAATCCGTTTTTTACTAAATTTTTCTATAAAATCTGGAGGACAGTCATTAGCTATGAGAATTTTTTTCGCTTTTTCGATATTTTCACAGTGAAACCGCGGATCGGACAACAATATCGCCCTATCAAATAAATTGTACATTATTGCTATCTTCTGGTTTTTTGGGTGGTGAGAGAAATAATTTATGTATTTAGATGACGCTGTATTTTTTTGAAACCAATTCGTAAAAATATGACCACTTGAATCATGAATAATAGAGATATCGAGAAAATTTATACTATTATTGACTTCAATTTCGTGAGTAAACTGAAGGGAGTTATTATAGCTATTAAATATAGATAACACAAATTCAATCTTATCTCTATCCAAAACTAAAAGACAGTCATCCACGTATCTGTAAAAAAGTCGAACGCTAGATTTTGCAATGCCCAGACAATGATCCTCGAGATCCTCCAGAACCATATTCGCAAAAACAGGGCTCGAGCAGAATCCCATCGGAGCGCCTGAGACTTGTTTATAAAATTTGCCATCGAAAACAAGATACGTGCAGTCGAGAAGAATTTTTATACCATCCATAAATTCGCTCTTCGACATACAATTCATACAGGAGAGCCATTTCCATCTCTTTTCAATCGACAGTATAATCGCATCTTTTGGCAAACTCGAAAACAACGAAACAACGTCGAAGGACACAAAACATTGCTGATCAGAAATATTTATATTAGTGAGGTTACTTTTTAATTGTGTACTATTTTTTATATGAGAAGCTGGTAAAGGAAAATGTTTAGTTAATAAGACGGATATGCATTTATCAAGAAAATAAGTGGGGCTATTAATTGCTGAAACTATAATTCTTACGGGATTGTTTGGTTTATGAATTTTTATTAGGCCATAAGCTTTCGGCAGCGATGTGTGCTCGATGCCCTTGGAAGAAAGACCTCAAAAGCCTCGTCGCACTCTAGAACGCCCCGTGCACTCCAAAGGTCAATGAGTTTTTTTATCCGCTTTTTTATCCCTGCAGCAGGGTTAACTTTAACCAGTCTATAAAATCTCTCGTCGCTGAGGGCCTCATTAACCTTCGAGATATACACATTTCGATCCACCACTACCGTAGCATTGCCCTTGTCTGCTCTAGTGAAAAATAGATCGGGATTGTTTTTTAAATACTGTTTTGTACGTCTAATATTGTATGACATAATACGTTCATGATAAGGCACATGCGTCTTATTTTTAATCTGAGAATTTAATATGGAAATGACTCCATCTCGCAGTCCTCCGTCTATGTTTCGATTGAACGCATATACATTCTCCAGGCTTTTTAATATCTCAATAGCTTGCTTAAATTGAAAATCTGTATTAAAATTGAATTTATCTCCCATGGACATCACCTTCTTTACAAATTCCGGAAGCTGCGAATCAGTAAGATTCACAAGCCATTTTTCTCTCAACTTTAAAATCTCCGCATGGTTAAAATTATAGTCAAAACTGCCAATATTTTCCTTCGAACTATATTTCCAAAAGATGCGATTATACTGTCGATTGAAAAGAGATGGAAATGGCTCTCCTGTATGAATTGTATGTCGAAGAGCGAATTTATGGATGGTATAAAAATTCTTCTCGACTGTACGTATCTTGTTTTCGATGGCAAATTTTATAAACAAGTCTCAGGCGCTCCGATGGGATTCTGCTCGAGCCCTGTTTTTGCGAATATGGTTCTGGAGGATCTCGAGGATCATTTCCTGGGCATTGCAAAATCTAGCGTTCGACTTTTTTACAGATACGTGGATGACTGTCTTTTAGTTTTGGATAGAGATAAGATTGAATTTGTGTTATCTATATTTAATAGCTATAATAACTCCCTTCAGTTTACTCACGAAATTGAAGTCAATAATAGTATAAATTTTCTCGATATCTCTATTATTCATGATTCAAGTGGTCATATTTTTACGAATTGGTTTCAAAAAAATACAGCGTCATCTAAATACATAAATTATTTCTCTCACCACCCAAAAAACCAGAAGATAGCAATAATGTACAATTTATTTGATAGGGCGATATTGTTGTCCGATCCGCGGTTTCACTGTGAAAATATCGAAAAAGCGAAAAAAATTCTCATAGCTAATGACTGTCCTCCAGATTTTATAGAAAAATTTAGTAAAAAACGGATTGCTCGCAACCTGAGCCTTTCAAGGGCCTCGTTAGAAGGGGTAGTTGAAAGTAATGCACACTCACAAAACAATAATTCTAACTCTAGAAAAGGATATGCGGTGTTCCCTTACTATGAAGGGTTTAACGAAAAAATTTTTGAAAAGAAATGACATGAGTTTGATTAATAGTGTTACTGATAAGTTCAACAAATTTATAAAACTTGGCAAAGATCCTACTGCTGTGGGAGATACGAGAAATGTTGTATATAAAATCGATTGCTCCGATTGCGAATCTACGTACATCGGAGAAACGTATCGACCGTTAAAAGCTAGGCAATACGAACATAAAAGATATATAGAGAAAAGGGATCTTAACTCCCCTCTCGCGGTACATGCATTGGAAACAGGACACAATTTCGATTTTAACAATATTAAAATAATAGATAGAGAACCGTCTATGTTCCGCAGGCGGTTCTCAGAAATGCTACACATTCAGTTTTTCGATAGCACACTTAATAGGGCTGAGGATACGTGCCGCCTCAAAGCGAGTTATAAAAATGTTATATCAAACCTAAAAAATAGTCCGAATAAATTTTAATTGTAAATAATGTGATTGCGGAGGCTCGGTGGCGAGCGGACTGTATCAGGATCTTAGCATACAGTGAGAGGTGGCATACCGCTTCGCGCTCTCTTCAACTCAGCCAACACATGTTCAATAGTGATTGGCTGGCGAGCCGGAGCGGAACAGCCCAGTGGGAGGTCGGAGAGACCGGGTTGCCGTGGCAACGCTTCGTCCATACTGTATACTATATAGTCATATAGTCATGGCAGGAGCGTTTCTTACGTTGCGGCGCGGGCCCCCCGTCCTGCTACTTGAGTATTAACGTGCCACCTCCAATGTGTTATTCGTTCTTGGTATATGGATGAAGCTCGAGGTATCCGTCGCTGATACGGTTTGCATTATAATAACATTTCTAAGTATTAGTACATCTAATGTATGTATTGCGGAATATATATTGCCCGATTTTTGTAGAGACATTAGTTGACGTCTTGCCTCGACCGGTGCCGCATTACCACCTTGGCACCGGGGAATCGTTCTGTTAAATAAAATTCTCGAGTCCTAGGCCGTAAGTTATTATTTAAAAAATTTTGTAATATTTCTTCTGTAAACTTTGGTTTAAAATTTAAATTTATATTTATAGCGCCATATGCGATTTATCCTTTTTACTGGTCCGTTCCTAATAATGTAAAAACACGGAAGTTGTTTTGCAAATTAGGTAACTATGTCTATATGTACAATTTTCAATTTCACTTATTTTAATATTATTATTGTAATAAAACCTTGTAATTTAACGTTATACAGCCACTGAAGAGGGGATAAAAATATCCCGAAACGTTTGGCATTTTTTAAAATAAACAACTTGGCTCGAAGAGACGCATCAATTTTTTATTCTACACTATTCCATCATCGAGCGATAGAGTCATTATTAAACAAACTTTTGTTATGAAATTTGCTCAGCTCTTAAAAAAATATCTTCAATGTCGTACATATATGTTATAAGTCTCTCACGGACTCAAAAAAATAATGATAGTTTTTTTAATATAATATAAATTTTTTTTAAATTCAGAGACTCTCATAGGATTATAAGCAACATTTTAACAATTAACACAATTGTTATAACAATTAACACTATTGTTATAACAATTAACACATTTACACTTAACACATTATAACAATTCTTCCGTAAATTGATTTTCCGTCTCTTACCGGGACTCAAGCAGACCGTTTGTACATGATTATGATTATATTGCAGATTGAGTATGGTAAAGAATGGCGCGGCGCTGGAAAGGAACAGCAGCAGCCACAGCAAAATAAGCAGCAACAACAACAGCAGCAGCACCAATCGCAGCAACAACAACAGCAGCAGCACCAACCGTAGCAACAACAGCAGCAACAGCTCAAGCAACAGCAGCAACAGCGCCTGCAAGAGCAGCAGCAAAAACTCCTGTCGTTGCAGCAGCAGGTGATGCAGCAACAGGAGCAATACTTAAATCACCAGCAACAACAGCTGACGCAGCTGCAGCTCCATCTGCATCACCTGCTGAAGCAGCAGGAGGAGCTACAGCAGCAGCAACAACAGCAGCAGCAACAACAACAACAACAACGGCAGCTGCACCAACCGCAGCAAATAGTGCAGCAGCAACAGCAGCAGCAACCACTACAACAACAGCAGCAACAACCGCAGCAACAGACGGAGAAGAAGAGGAAAAGAAAAAATAAGAAGGCGCCACAGCAGGGTCCAGCAGCCCAACCTATTATTTTTTTGCCACCGATGTGCCCGGCGAATTATGATATGAGCGGCAATAATTATAATGGTACGTATAGGGCGCGGTACAGTCCCGATGACAAGTATAAATTAATTTAATTTCTTTTTTATTTCATAGGTGTACGTTGGAGAGGGGCTGCTGGGAGGTGCCGACGCAATTGGTATAACTGCAATGGGCGGCAATACCATGCAGGCCGCCCAAAACCGTATTAAATCTAAATAAATTATAAATAAGAACATAATAATAAAAAACATTATAATTGAAAAATCACTTAGTCTTCTTTACCATAATTCCGACTCCATCGTTTATAATATATATACAAAAGAATATTTTTATTTTAAATTGTTATAGTTCTCTGTTTTTATTTTATTTTATCCGTGTTAATTCTAAGACAAACAATTCACAATTCCTTTGGTAAATTGCGAATTGTAAGACAAACAATTCACAATTCTTTTGGTGAATTGTGAATTGTAGGACAAACAATTCACAATTCCTTTGGTGAATTGTGAATTACAGGATAAACAATTCACAATTCCATTGATGAATTGTGAATTATAGGATATAAACAATTCACAATTCCTTCAGTGAATTGTAAGACTAACAATTCACAATTCCTTCAGTGAATTGTAAGACTAACAATTCACAATTCCTTCAGTGAATTGTAAGACTAACAATTCACAATTCCTTCAGTGAATTGTAAGACTAACAATTCACAATTCCTTTGGTGAATTGCGAATTGTAAGACAAACAATTCACAATTCCTTTGATGAATTGTGAATTGTAGGACAAACAATTCACAATTCCTTTGGTGAATTGTGAATTGTAGGACAAACAATTCACAATTCCTTTGGTGAATTGTGAATTGTAGGACAAACAATTCACAATTCCTTTGGTGAATTGTGAATTGTAGGATTAACAATTCACAATTCCTTTGATGAATTGTGAATTGTAGGACAAACAATTCACAATTCCTTTGGTGAATTGTGAATTGTAGGATTAACAATTCACAATTCCTTTGATGAATTGTGAATTGTAGGACAAACAATTCACAATTCCTTTGGTGAATTGTGAATTGTAAGATTAACAATTCACAATTCCTTTGATGAATTGTGAATTGTAGGACAAACAATTCACAATTCCTTTGATGAATTGTGAATTGTAAGACAAGCAATTCACAATTCCTTTGGTGAATTGTGAATTATATAATGAATTAATTCCTAAGATGAATTAATTCCTTGCAACCCTGGTTTCATGGTGGATTGACGGGGCACACCCGCCACCTGGTTACTTACTGCTGACTTTGGGAGCGTCGCCATGTAACCACATGCACCAGTGTCGGACATTACTACAGGTTGGGAAGAAGGTTTGTTAGTAGGATTGTTTCTAGGGGATACGTATCGTTTGAGGTCGCTTACGTGGACCTTAGCCACTTTCCTACTCTTCCCTTCGACTGGCTCTAGTATGTATACGACTGGCGATCTTTTCTCGGTGACTTTAAACGGACCATCATACTTGGGGGCTAACTTGGCCGAGAATTTCTCAGTTCCTTTAGACAAGGGGTGAGATTTTCTCATTACTAAGTCTCCCACTTGGAATTCTACGACTCTACGGCCTTTGTTATATCGCTTACCTTGTCTCGTTCGTTCGTCGTCTACATATTTCGCTACCAAGTCTCGTAGTGCGTCTAGTCTTTTCTGTCTGTCTTTCCAAACTTCAGGCTCTAGTTTAGTCTTTTTCGTCACCCCCTCCCATTCCACACGTAAGCTTTTCACCGGGGTAGGGTGTCTGCCGTAATTCAAGAAAGCTGGCGATATTTTTAGCGTCGCTTGCTTAGCTGTATTTATCGCGTGTCGTAACTCGTGGAAATGCTTATCCCACTCACTGTGATTTTTCGCGAATGCGGAAATCATTGTTTTCAGGGTGCGATTGCTTCTCTCTACCGGATTTGCTTGCGGATGGTAAGGTGGTGTAGTCACATGTTTTACGCCGTATTGCTCTAGTGTTTCTGCCAGATGTTTGTTGATAAACTCCGTTGTCTGTCAATAAATATTCTGGCGTCTCCCACCTGAACAATATCAGTTCTTCGAAAGCCCTGGCTATAGATTTTCCGTTAGCTTGGCGTAATGGATGTATTTCCACCCAACGAGAGAATAGGTCTTGGAATACTACGAGATATTTATTCTGGCTGGAGCTTTTTGGGAACTCCATGACGTCTGCTGCCACGACGGACCATGGTTTCTCGACGATTCGTTTCCTGATCAGCCCTTGAAGAGCCTGTTGGGAAATCTTGTATGCCTGGAAAGTCTGACAGGTTTTTATGAATCGGCAGACATCATGGAATAGTCCGGGCCAGAAATATTCCCGTGCTATCCTATCGTACGTTTTCTCAATTCCTAGGTGTCCTGCTGAGATTTCTGCGTGCGCTGTTGTCAATACTCTTTCACGCAATTCCTCCGGCACTACAAGTTTCCATCCTTCGTCCGGGTGAGTGATGGGATCTAGCATTGGATCTCCCTTGTGCGTGTACAACTTTCCGTTTTCGACTCTCCACTCGGGGAATTTCGTTGGGTTCTCTTCGACTTCGTCGCGTCTTCGTAGATACCATTTGTCCTCGATCTCACCTATAGCTGAGATTTCTGGCTCCATCATTCTGGATAGCGCGTCTGGCACTACATGCTGGGTGCCCCTACGATGTATTATGTCAAAGTCCCATTGTTGAATTTCTATCGACCAGCGGGCTAGTCTACCTTTCGGATCCTTTAGCGAGCGGAGCCATTTCAGAGCGCTGTGGTCAGTGATCACTGTAAAGTGGTAACCCTCGACGTACGGCCTGAGTTTGTTGATAGACCAAACTAATGCCAAACACTCCTTTTCGGTGGTGGTGTAATTTATCTCTGGTGCTGACAATACTCGGCTGACGTAGACGATCGGGTGTTCTCCGTCGTCAAATTCTTGCGTGAGCACTGCACCAATAGCGAAATTACTTGCGTCGCACTGGATCGTGAACGGTTTCGTAAAATCCGGTCTGGCTAGAACAGGAGCGTTGGTCAACGCCTGCTTCAACTTGTTGAACGCTTCGTCTTGCTCTGGTCCCCAATTCCAGTTTTTCTGGTCTTTTAGCATTCTGACTAGAGGGATTTTTATCTCCGACTCGTTTTCCAAGAACCTAGAATACCACCCAAACATGCCCAGGACTCGTCGTAAGCCTGTCAAGTCCTTTGGAGTTGGGCAGTTCATCACTGGCTCTATTTTTGCGGGGTCGGTTCGTAAGCCGTGTCGATCCAGAATGAATCCCAGGTACTTTATCTCGCTCACACAGAATTCACATTTCTTCGGGTTAATCGTGAGTCCGGCTGACGTCAATTTGGTTAACACGTGTCTGACTCTATGTTTGTGTTCCTCGAACGTGTCGGTAGCTATGACGATGTCGTCTAGGTATCCGAACACATTTGGGGAGTCCTCAGGGCCAAACAAAATGTCAACCATTCTCTGCAGCGTACTGGGCGCGTTGCAAAGGCCGAAAGCCATGCGCTTAAATTGCCATAAACCGTATCCAGGTACTGCAAAAGCGGTGTATTTCTTACTGCTTTCCTCCATTTTGACTTGGAAGTAAGCCTGCTTGAGATCGATCTTGCTCAAGTATCTGGCTGCGCGTAGCCTGTCTAGTATCATGTCCATTTGGGGCAGAGGGTAGCTATCCTTTTTCGTCACTTTATTTAATTCGATATAGTTGACGCAAAATCTCTCTGTCCCATCGGGCTTTGGCACTAGTAATGGCTGGCTACAATAAGCGCTTGCGGATCTCTCGATTACCCCTAGTCTTCTAAGTTCTATAGCTGCCTTTTGTATTTCTTCTATCTTCTTCGGTGAACGTCTTCTGGCTTTACAGCGTATAGGGGTTGGGTCTGTCACTACGATGTGATGCTCAGTTAAGTCCGTGTACCCCAATTCCTCTCCGGGATTGTTTGGTAGTTTCGGCCACCAGTTCCTCGATTTCCCGTCTCTCCTCGTCGCTGAGCTCGGAGATACCCGCGCTCTCTGCGATGATGATTGCTGGAGACCTAGCTTCTGGCCGGTCGAACTCTCTCCACTCTCCCAGATTGGCTCGCCATAGGCCTTTGTGGCTTGTATCCACTTTGAACGTCTTGCAGAAATCTTTGCCCAAAATCAGTTCGTGTGTTACTTCTGCTACTGCTCTTGCCATAATCGTTTTGTCTATTCCGTCTGAGTCTATTCGGATTGGTAGAAATCCTAATACGGGCGACGTTCCTCCTGTCACCGTTTGTATCAGAGCTTCACTAGCTTTAAGTCGAGTCTTGTACCTCCTAGCGATCTCTGGGCCTACGATAGTTATCATGGCTCCAGGATCGAACAAAGCTCTGTACTCCTTTCCGCCTAGACTGACTTTAATGTAGTCTCTATTGTCTACCGTGGTCGTGGCTGCGTGCACCTCCGTTTCTTTGGAATCTCTGTCGACTCCGGCTTCCTCTAATTGTGTAGGGGTGCTAGGGTCTGACATCGCTTCGTTGATTAGAGTGTCCACAGCTGCCTCGATTTGTCTTAACTTCACGTAGTCTGTCTCTTCATCGAGCAAATCTTTCACTTTCGTCCTTATTCTTTGGTCTTCTTCTAATTCTTCCTCTAATAATTCATTTGCCTCAATCAGCACTATTTCCTCTTCACTCATGCTATCTTCATCATCCTCTGTAGTTACCTCTTTGTCGATTTCCTCAATTTCTTCCCACTTATTGTCTCTCTCCAGGGCGGTTACTCGAGTTTCTCCGAAATCTAAAGCCTGTGCTAACCTCTGAGCTGACTTCCTCTGCTCGCCGTTATTATCTGGCTCTACAGTGGATTTCGGCTCCAAGTTGAAGTTGGCTTCAGCTCTCATGATTTTTTCAGCTTTTCTGAATTCTGCTAACTCTTTTACATTTGCCAGGCTCTTTTTCGAAAATTCCACGATATCTTCTAGTCCTCGACCTTGGATCATGTCTTTCTCTACTCTAAAGCCTCGCTTTTTGCACAGCTGGATTTCTTCGTTTAACCTCGTATCCTCGTCACTACTCTCCATTGGCGCAGCCGGCGTCCCGTCTGGCTTAGATTCCGTGTCTCTAGCGATACTGGCTCTAACTTGATTTCCTCTGTTTGCCCCTGAATTCACTAGTCTCTTCTTCTCTGTGACAGAGTCTGGCCGTTGTGTTGCAATGGCGTCTCCTCTTTTCACATTCGCAATTACTTACTTCTCGGCCTGCAGCGTTTGCCCACGGTTTGCGTCAGCGTTTCTTCCAGGCTTCGAATTTCTCTTTATCTCTCTTGTCTCTTCTTGTTGTGCGCCTGTCTTTAAATAGCTGGTCTGGCTGTTACTTACAGCTTTGGCTGCTACTTCCTGACTTCGCACTGTTTCTCGTGGCTTGCTGCCACTTTCTCCCCCTCCCAAAATTGACATACTCCTGCAAACTGCGGGGGTATGATTGTCAATTTTGTTCGCTAGTTGAGGGCCCAAGGTGTGAACACGGAGGTCGGCTGGCCCTTGGCGGCCTCCGTCGAGTCGTTTCCCAGAAGCTTCCTAACGTGAACACAGTTTGTGCAGTCTCGCAGCGTCGTGCCTTTTTGTCCGCATACCTGACATGCAGTGTCTGGCTCAGTCTTCGGCTGCAACGTTTGGAGAAGTTCTCTTGCTTTTGCACAGTTGTTGCAGTTTTTGAATTGTGCTCCAACTTGGCCACACCACTGGCATTTTCCGGACAATTTTATCGGGTAAGGGCAGGCGTTTTTCCTGTGACCGAATTGCCTGCAATTATAACATTGCGTTTTCGGACAATTCGCTGCCCTATGTCCCACTGTCTCGCAAACGTGGCACGGTCCATAATATTGAACTTGTGGTTGCGGTTGATTCAGTTGTTGGCTCAGTGCTGGTATGAAGGGTTGCTGAGGTTTCTTCTGCGCTTGCGCCGGTTGCTGTTGCGGGGCTTGCACTTGCTGATTGGCTGCGCAAGCTTCCTGTGTCGTAGTTTCTTGCTGATTAGGAGTCGTCTCGGTTGTTTCAGCCTTTTTCTTTTTATTTTTCTTCTTCTTTGCTTTCGTAGCAACTTCGTTTGTTTCTGCTATCTCGTCTGTCGCAGCTACCTTTGGTTTTGGTGTAGCCGACCATGCTGCTGCTGGGAACTTGGACTTTTCTGCAGGTGGTGGTGGAGCATATCTGGCATCATGTTCTAGCTCGTCTTCGAGTTCTTTACAGTACTTCTTTACGTCATGGAATGTTTTAATCTTCTTGTGTTTTAGAGCTTTTCTGTATACTGGCCTTAATCTGTCGAGGAATAGGCTTAACTGTTTCTTAACTGACATTGGTTTTTGTAGATGATCGGCGATATGTCTAAAATTCATAATGTATGTCGATATCTTTTCGCCGTTGCCTTGTGTTCGTCGTAACAGTTCGTCCATTACATCGTTCGTGTTGGCAGATGTATAGAATTGCTCTTTGAATGCTGACAAAAAGTCTTTCCAAGAGTGGATGTCTGTTTTTTCTGTCTGATACCACATTTGTGCTCTTCCTGTCAAAGTATATGGTACTAGCTTTAGCATGGCTTTTCCCGGTATCTCTAGACTGTCTTTAATGTCTGTCAATTTCCTGTTGTAATCTTCTGGGTCATCTTTAGGTGAGCCTGAATACTCTATCTTTAGATTCTTGATTAGTTGTAAATGACTGACATGGTCTTTAGCAGAGATACGGTTGCGGCTGCTACTTCTTTCCCTTCTGTGTCGTCTATGTCTGTTCCTATACGACGTGTCCTCTTCTGAAGAACTGCTGTCTGACAAAGTGTCGGACGGTTCTTCTGAAGAGCTGCTACTTGAAGATGGCGATCTTGGCTTCTTGTGTGGTTTACTTCTCTTGTCTGTTTTCGATTTGCCAATCTTCGGTGTTGACTTCGGTCTGGAGTCGCGCCTGTATTTATGACTGACTTTAGTTCTTATAGTGCTGTCGGTTTCTGCTTCTGTCGATGTAATCTGCATGTTCTGACTCTTCGCTCGAGTTTGGGCTAACCTGTAGTTTCTCATCAGTATTTTTCGACTTCTTTTTGGTTCCTGTATCACTTGCAATTGCTTCAATTTCTGGAAAATTCTTGGCGAATGAGTCGCTTACAGGTATATGCTTTTTTCCTGGTGAGGAATGCAGCAGAGTTGACGTGTGCTGGCTCACATACCATTTATTACTGGGTAATGACTTATTCGCAGCTTCAGTCAATAAATGTTTCACATGCTCGGAATATTGTATACTCGTCGACGCACTCGGTTGAATAAACTCCGGTGTTATTATCGGCTTCAGCTGTGTCGTTAATTCTGTGACCTTTCTTCTATTAATTTCAACATCATCGTTATTCGTTTGTATTTGTCGTGGGATTATCGGCTGACCGTCCCATTCGTACCAAGGTGCTGCTAAATTTGTTTCCGTTAATATTCTCGCTCTAAGTAATCTGTCTTGCAGTATTGCTTTACTGCCGTTAGTATCCACATTTAGTTCTTCTAAATAATCTCCCAATTCTTGTCGATCCAATTTCGTTATTTCTCTGATTATTGCTCTGATTTCCCTATTCTTACGGAGTGCCGTCATTACCTCTTGATGGTCGACGTTGGACATTTTGTGGTCTTCTGGTAGTTTATTCATACTTAACCGGATTTGTGATTACTGTCTTCAAAAAAAAATTTGTTCGCTCTAACCTCTAGTACTACTAAAAAAATTTTCTGTCTGACTGTAATCGGTCTAATCTAGTATCTGTCTGTATAAATCTTCCTGAAATAAAAAATAAATTTTCCCACGTCTGTCCTTAAGTCGTTGAAAGTTATTAAATAATTTTCGACGTACAAACTGTTAACCGTCAGAGTAATTTGATGGGGCACTGTGTTAGTGGGGTATCAAAAATAATATATAGAGAAATAAGATTTACAGTACATATGAATAATTTATATAATGTAAATTATGGTCATGCAAAAATTTTCCGAATGTCGGGTAGGGTAAAATTTTTTTATTTTCTTCGCTGTTGAAGCGCTGTCGTGGCAAAAAAATTCGTTGCGAAAAGTATAATTTTTCTCGGAAACGATAGTGTAGTAAATTGGCTTGTCTCTAAAAATTATTTAATTTTCCGTCACTAGTCAAAATGAAGTCGTGTGATTTGCTAAACAACGGTGAGGTTATCCGGCTACACGAGTCAATCGATTTGACTGTACGCTGTGAGAAAAAAAAAATTTTTATGGAAAGCCGCATATACCACTCGTGAACGCTCGTTATATATAGCGCTTGAGGAAAAAAATTTTTTCAGAATTTTTACCGCACTTGCTCTTCCGAGCGAAAGACAAAAAAAAATACTATCTTCTTCCCGACTGTTCTCGAATCCTTTTCCACGTGGCGTCTACCAAGATAGCCGCCGAAACCGACCGCGTGGCAAAAAATGGCTAAGTCGCGTATTCTCACTTTTCTTTTTCTCCGTCCGTACTCTACGCCGCACGTTGGGCGTCACTGTGACGTTATGCTTTTTACCGTCCCTGGGGAGGCGTAGCACAACGTAGTTGACACCTATGCAGGTTTATCGCGAGCCCGTATTTAATAATTATTGTTGGACGCCCGAACTCGCGATCTTCAACACTTTTCTGCCGGCTTGAGACTCTCTTACACTCTAGGTCACGGGGGAGAGGTGCAGGGAGAATGATACGCAAAATAAGACACGCGACTTTATAAAATTAAACACTTAGTAATTTATTAATAATTAAAAAAAATCAAGTCAATAGTTTTTGCTCGCGGACGCGTTTATGTCCTCGGGCGAGCTCTCTGTCGCTACGCGGGCTGGCTCTAAGGTTAGAACTCGCGGCGGGGAGGTATCGTATAGAAACTCTCCTACCTGTCTCTACCTCGGGTTCTCCACGTCCTCGCGTTCTGGTGACGTCTCGTTCCCTGTGGAAGCGCACGCGAAAGAACTCGAACTCGCTCGAAAAATGCACACGGAGGGAAAATGGTCGCTCTGGTCGTCGCCTTGGAAAATACTCGCTGCTCGCTCGTGGTGTCTAGGTCCGTGTGGTACTCCATACTCACTTGGATGCTCATTCGATACTGACTATCGCGGCGTCTATCGCTCTCTCGCTCGCACTCACGCATTTCCCCTAGATCGCTCTCTCGCGCCTATTACATTTTTCCACGCTTTCGCACCATACATGCCACTCGCACTCTCGCGCCCTCTTTTCCAACTCTTCTAAATGCGCGCGACTTTTGAAGCACGCTTACACGCATGTCTGGCTCTATCAATCATATTTACACATTTTTGCACTGTTACATACTCCGGCACGCTTACATTTTATTTCCCGCTCGCTCACGCGCTGTGGATTGAGCCGTAGCCCTCCACCTTTTCCCAATATCATATGGCGCATACGCGTTGCCTCCACTCTCTCTTGTCTGTCTCTAATGCACATTCATTCGCTCGCTATCCATCCTTCTCGCACTCATGCCTCAGTCAATAGCTCGCCAACATGGCGGCCGCCGCTCGCGTGCGTACGCCTCATGGCTCGCATGCCTCGTATCTCGTGTCTCTCTCGCTCTCGTTGCTCCAGCGCTGCGCCGTCCGTCCCTCTCTCTTTCTCTCGCCTTGGCTGCCGCGCGCTGCTACGCGCTGTGTCTCCCCCACTCTCTCGCTCTCGCCTCGTGCTGCTGCTGCTCGGCGGCAGGCTGCTCTTGTGGCTTTAACAGCTGACTGCTCTGAAAGCACCACCGAGTATAAGAATATGTTATCTTACTGGGTGGTGTCCAGACAAGCAGCCATCGACGGGATCCCCGTCACAATATATATGCATAAACGTAATAATCTTTCGTGCTCGAAAGAATTAGTATTACACGGGGCATTAGTAGTATTGACTATCTAAATTTACATAAATTACATATATTCATATATATTATATCACTATATATATATAAAAGGTATTCATACTTGATCCTATATAACTGGATCTTTACTTAGCAGTGACCGTAGTTTAAAGTTATGTGTATGCATATTAACCTTTAAAATAGCTTAATAATAATGACTTGGTCTGAAGTAGTACAGGATTGCAGGAAAGTAACAAAAAAAAAACAACAAAAAAAAACAAAAAAAACAAATATATGTGCCATGTATACACCTTTATAACCTGTGTAGTTAGTAAAAATGCGAGTTGTACCTTTTATGTAACGGTTTTCATTACATAACATAACTTATAATCAACAATGCATACCATGGAGCAGTTGAGGAGAGAATCGAGACTTCATGTAATTCTCACCGCAACTACGAGAGCAAATTACGAGCAAACTTTAAGGTTTTTTTTTGTTGTTTGTCGCATTAGTCAGGAGCTGTAGTAAGCACCGACACACTATTGTGCTCTTGTACTCCCAAGAAGCCGGATTTGTATAAGTAGTCGTTTTGTACGAGGATTGTCCATTGATAATTAAAAAACAGTAATCTAAGTATTGTATACAATTTAACGCACTAAGCCGTTGGAAGCAAACTCCGTTTCAAAGTGACGGAAAGATTGGTTAACTTAAATCACTGATGGCAACGATGGTATAACCGGTAATATGATAAGAGGTGACTTTAAGAAGCCCTCATTAACATTGAGCTACGTGAGAATTTTGTAACGTACCATGACGATAAGAATGAATGCAGAAAGATATCTATATGTACCAAATGTAACGAGTATTAAATGCATATAGGAATAGTGTAACTCTGTCAATATAGTTGGATTTGTGAGAACATGAGGCGAAATAATACTTAGCGATCAAAAAAAAAAAAACAAAAAAAACTAAGCAGCTATGTAATCACATAGCAACCTTATAGCCGAAATTTAATAACTATATTCAATGATTAAAAAGTATAAGCATCAGTATTATAGAATCATATAGTAACTATATTCAATGTTTAAAAAGTATAAGCATCAGTATTATATAATCCTATAGCCACTGTATTCAAAGTTTAAAAAGTATAAGCATCAGTACTATATAATCATATAACCACTGTATTCAATGTTTAAAAAGTATAAGCATCAGTATTATATAATAATATAACCATTATATTCAATGTTTAAAAAAGCATGAGCATCAGTATTATATAATCCTATAACCACTGTATTCAATGTTTAAAAAGTATAAGCATCAGTATTATATAATAATATAACCATTATATTCAATGTTTAAAAAAGTATAAGCATCATTATTATGAACCCACATAGCTATCTTATAATCATAATTTAATAAGTTTAGTGAATGTTAAACAAATTATGAACTTCAGTATTTTATCGCAAATTTAATCAACTGTGAAATTGTAACTACGAGCATAGGAACTATCATATCATATTGTTCGCTACTATTGTAATAACTCCTATGAACCCAAGTAAGAGTTACTACGAAAGCGCGACGGCGCAAATGAACATAAGCACGAGCACTCTTAACAATATAATACTAGTCACATAAATACGTATAAAAAAAACACAAAAATCTATAAAAATATGTAAAAGTAAAAAAATTATAAAAATTGTGTGTAGTAGAAAATACGAATAGTCATTTAACTAAGCAATTATATAATCAATCAATATTATCAATGTAACGCTATGTAACCATCAGTAAGAGTAATTATACCCATATTATCTCGACTATACGAGGATAAACAAATAGACTTATAATAATTGTAGGCAGTCCGAGAATGCTGAAACATGTAGGCGTGAGTGTAATAAATTACTATAAACATGTCGTTGTTACAACTACCATTAAATGAGTTAAATAATTGGAAAAAATCAAATCGATAAAAAAAACAAGAACTTCTATAATGAAGAAATTTAAAATAAGAATATCAGCAGGGATAGCTCATCAAATATGTCGATATATTATAAAATAAGTAACGATGACACAAAATGATAGTTATCATAGAATAAGGTTTAATTAATGTCCAATATATATAAATTCATATGCCAGGAAACAAGTAGAATATTTTCAAATGAGAGTAACTACAGTAGAATTGACTATTTGCACTAATAGTAACACATAACTTACTCAAACACTCGCAAGTAAATAAATTTTTTTTTTTTAACAAAAGCAGCAAAAACTCTTTTTGAATTAAGTATATCAGGTAAATAATTGTCAATGTTAACAAATATAACTTGTAAGCTTCAGTAATTACCCTTAATGTGAGCATATATTGAATGTTGTGAACAAAATCTTTGAAGACAAACACAATAAATACATCATAGGACAATCATTTATTTAAGCACATTGAAAACACAAAATAGTACATAAATTTTGTTAAGTCAGTCGTCGTCAACATCATACTCTTCTGGAATAAAAACAGGCTGATCAACGGAGTAAATGCGAGGTCTCCATTCCTGGAACAGGAAACAAAAAACAATAAAGAAGGAGTTTGAGGAGAATTTCCAAGCATCCAGATGAGCAACTATAAATACCAGAAAGAGAGATGGAGGACAGTCCATCCCGGCACCACAGATACCACAAAGGGGAGAAGGGAAGTCCCAACCCTCGAAGTGACAAGAAAGTGAACCGTGGCGGTCTGACCGGAAGGATTCGATATGAGTACGAAGAGGGAAGACCTACACAGAACCAAACAAAGAGCATTAGTAGCAGGACACACAAGGATAAAGAACACAAGGAACTTACCGGAAGAAAAAGCGGCTCGAGTTCATCCGACGAAGAGGATATGGTAGGGTCGTTCACCTCCAAAGATGAAGAAGCCACTGAACACTCGGTCTCACTCCCGCGAAGAGGACTCAAGCAACAACGTCTTTTAAATAAGTATAATGAGCAAGCCGCCACCACCAAAGTGGCAAACGAGCAAGCCAACGCAATAATAGCACACTCAATATCCGAAACCATGGTTAAGTTTTTAGCACGACGATCGAGAACAGACTGACGAAAATCCCGACAACTCTAAGGAAGAAAAGGCAATAAAACAAACCCCTGCATGCGGCAATTACGAGTGCACGAGGATTTCAGCTAGAAGAACAGGGGGAAGAAGCATCCACCCCAAGAAGATGACGTTATAAACAGAGTGAGAAATTGAAGCTCAAGGGAAATAATATATGCAATCTTTTACAAGTTCTGTTTACCGCGATAATCAAGCTCAAAAATTCCAATGTTCCCCAATTAACCCTACAATCCAAACTTTTTCATATTTTGCACCAAGTTCAAAGCTTATTCAGCGCCCGGCGCTGATCTACAGTCAGCAGGGGGAGTGTAACGTCATGATACGTTACCGACACACGATGTGTCGACCCGACCTACTGCCGCACTCAAGGAGCGACAGCGAGCAAGAGGCTGACAAGCTTACCAAGTCGCTCACCAGGGATGACCATGCAAAAATGAATATCTCCCAGACGGCTAGACATATGAAAAATTTTACAACCGAGTCTACACAGGGGGATGAAGCAAGCCAACAAGGAGCATGGTGAAAATCATTTAAGGTCGTAAAAAAGGGATTAAACCCCCCACCTTAGGCTTGGACAACGTCTACACTCATGTAGAATATATATGGGTGGTTCTCTGACAAATCGAGCGGTCGATTTTTTGACCCTATCGAAAAAAATTTTTAAAATGTTCCTAAGAGACGTATGAGTATCCCTGAATTTTTTCAGATTTTTTGCATCAAGTATCTTCGAGTTACAGAGGGTCAAAGTTGATGAAATCATGTTTTTTTGCTTTTTCTGGCTACTTTCATTAATTTGTAGATCCTCAGGGAAGCATTTTTCACCATAGAAATATATAACATTTTTTTCTGCAAATCTTCTAAACTATTAAAAAAAATATTTTTGATGTCGTATATATATGTTTTAAGAAAGTTATAAGTCATTTAAGCTTTAAAATCAAGTTTTAGGAAAGTTCGATCGTCCGTATCATAACCAAAAAATTCATGAAGATACCTTATTTCAATTCAAAAAAGTCTGCGAAAGACTCAGAATGTCAGAGGCTTTGGTTTCTCTGTAAAAAATCATTATATCCGTTCATATATGAAAAAAATTTAGTTTTATTGCTATATCGAAGAATTTAACCAATTTTATCAATTACGTAAATTTTTTTATAATAATTTCAATCATTAAAAAAATGATAAGGTTAGTGAAATGCTTCGATATAGCAATAAAACTAAATTTTTTTCATATATGAACGGATATAATGATTTTTTACAGAGAAACCAAAGCCTCTGACATTCTGGGTCTTTCGCAGACTTTTTTGAATTGAAATAAGGTATCTTCATGAATTTTTTGGTTATGATACGGACGATCGAACTTTCCTAAAACTTGATTTTAAAGCTTAAATGACTTATAACTTTCTTAAAACATATATATACGACATCAAAAATATTTTTTTTAATAGTTTAGAAGATTTGCAGAAAAAAATGTTATATATTTCTATGGTGAAAAATGCTTCCCTGAGGATCTACAAATTAATGAAAGTAGCCAGAAAAAGCAAAAAAACATGATTTCATTAACTTTGACCCTCTGTAACTCGAAGATACTTGATGCAAAAAATCTGAAAAAATTCAGGGATACTCATACGTCTCTTAGGAACATTTTAAAAATTTTTTTCGATAGGGTCAAAAAATCGACCGCTCGATTTGTCAGAGAACCACCCATATATATTCTACATGAGTGTAGACGTTGTCCAAGCCTAAGGTGGGGGGTTTAATCCCTTTTTTACGACCTTAAATGATTTTCACCATGCTCCTTGTTGGCTTGCTTCATCCCCCTGTGTAGACTCGGTCGTAAAATTTTTCATATGTCTAGCCGTCTGGGAGATATTCATTTTTGCATGGTCATCCCTGGTGAGCGACTTGGTAAGCTTGTCAGCCTCTTGCTCGCTGTCGCTCCTTGAGTGCGGCAGTAGGTCGGGTCGACACATCGTGTGTCGGTAACGTATCATGACGTTACACTCCCCCTGCTGACTGTAGATCAGCGCCGGGCGCTGAATAAGCTTTGAACTTGGTGCAAAATATGAAAAAGTTTGGATTGTAGGGTTAATTGGGGAACATTGGAATTTTTGAGCTTGATTATCGCGGTAAACAGAACTTGTAAAAGATTGCATATATTATTTCCCTTGAGCTTAAGATTTAAAATCAAATTTGTATACATCGAAAGGATGAGGTGATGCGTGACGTCATATGTAAACAAACCGCGCGAAAGACTTTTCGCACTATATAAGCGACGATTGCCGGCTACTTCCTCACTTCCGAGACAGTAGCTGACAAAGCGGTATAAATAATAGCTGTGTCACTCGGTCTCTCTCTTCCCCCGCTGTTAACTAGCCGGGGGAAAGGATTATCGAGATGTACACAAATCAAATGTGCTCCAATATGTAAGTTTCAAAAATATCGCCTTTTCTATGTAATACTCTGTTCATTTTAAAGTCTGTATGTTTATTGTAATAAAAATTTTTTTGACAGTTTCCTGATGAGGGCGACAATGATCGCCGAAACGTCGTTTCTTAAAAGAAAGGAGTTTTAATTTTTTAAACCCTTTCTAAACCATTGCCTCGGAGAGATCCGTAATAACAACAAAAGAATTATAACAAACTACCGAGGGATAAAATCATACTAGATAGTGTATACACTGTGACGTTGTGCTTTTTCCGTCCCTGGGGAGGCGTAGCACGACGTAATGACACCTATGCAGGTTTATCGCGAGCCCGTATTTAATAATTATTGTTGGACGCCCGAACTCGCGATCTTTAACACTTATCTGCCGGCTTGAGAATTCTTTATACTCGGGGTCACGGGGGGGGGGGGAGAGGTGCAGGGAGAGAAGTACATAAAAATAAATACACGCGACTTGTAAAATAAAACTCTTCGTAATTTATTTTAAAATTAGATAATGTCTTACTCGCGGACGCGTTTACGTCCTCGGGCGAGCTCTCCGTCACTACGCGGGCTGGCTCTAAGGTTAGAGCTCGCGGCGGGGAGGTATCGTATAGAAACACTCCTACCTGTCTCTACCTCGGGTTCTCCACGTCCTCGCGTTCTGGTGACGTCTCGTTCCCTGTGGAAGCGCACGCGACAGAACACTACTAAACGCTCGGGTAATGCACACGGACGGAAATGGTCGTTCTGGTCGTCGCCTTGGAAAAATACTCTTTGCTCGCTCGTGGTGTCTCGGTCCTCGTGGTACTCGATACTCCTTGGATGTTCATTCGATACTCCTTCCATCCTTCTCGCACTCATGCTTCGGTCAATAGCTCGCCAACATGGCGGCCGCCGCTCGCGCGCTTACGCCTCGTGGCTCGCATGCCTCGTATCTCTTGTCTCTCTCGCTCTCGTTGCTCCAGCGCTGCGCCGTCCGTCCCTCTCTCTTTCTCTCGCCTTGGCTGCCGCGCGCTGCTACGCGCTGTGTTTCCCCCACTTCCTCGCTCTCGCCCCGTGCTGCTGCTGCTCGGCGGCAGGCTGCTCTCGTGGCTTTAACAGCTGACTGCTCTGAAAGCACCACCGAGTATAAGAGTATGTTATCTTACTGGGTGGTGTCCAGGCGAGCAGCCCTCGACGGGATCCCCGTCACAACACACTCATCTAAATACATTAATCAATTATTTATATTTAATAAGTTATAGTTTTTCTTTAACACTTTTAAATGTATTACCAGTTTGGAAAGTATATTTTCCTTCTACGAAAGAAACAAAAAATCGCAAATATGCTCTGATGAAATTAAATGTTTTCCATTGTGCTATACATTCGTAAAAAGAAATTTTCAAAATCTCAAAATTGATTCATTTTATCGATAAAAACGGCGGTGAGTTATTCGATTTTTCATATAATGTTATACGATATTCATGAGAACTTTGTTTTTTTTATGAAAGAATTAAATAATTCCGAACATGAGTTAATGAAATCGAATGTTTTCAACTGAGCTTAAAAAACTTTCTCAGCGACATTTTTAGCGATTTTGAGTTCGAAAACAAATCAAAATCATGAAAAATACCATGAATACTTTTTTTCTTAAAATTTTTTTAAAAATTCGATTATATTTTTTTAAAGGCGTAGCTTCTATTTTTAAAAATTAAAAAATTTTAAAGTATTTTTTTTGTTAGAAATGGCCGCTGCCTTTTTTGCGAGTTATACAGATACTTTTGTATTAAAAATAGCTATCACTATGAAATTTTTGGACTGCACTCCAAGCTTCTGTCATTTTCAAATATAATATATTGTATGAATTAAGAATGATATATAATGATAATAATTGTCATATACACCATTTTATTTGAATATTACTACTGTCCAACAATTCGTGTTATTGACTAAATTAAAATTTATTATAAATTTCAATTTTTTACATATTTTTCAAACGTACAGAACTGTGATATAATTCACCCAAAGCTTCTGACATTTTGAAATATGAAATATTGTATGAATTTTAACTAAAGCTAATAATTATTATATACGCCATTTCATTTGAATATTAATAGTGCTTGATTAGAAATCATTGTTTGAATTATAATTTATTAAATATTTGAATTCTTTATATATTTTTGAAATTCCAAAACCCAGCTGATACAACTCATCACAAGCTTCCCGCATTCATAAGTATAATATATTGCATGAGTAAATCATTTTAAATAATCATAAGAGTTATTTTATAGAACATTTTATTTACATAATTAATAGTGCTGTGATGTAGGTGGGTCGTGGCTTGGAGTAAGACGGCCAAGTTGGAGTTTGAAGATCTTTATTCGCGTCTAAGAGAGGTCTGCTCTGATTCACGGTCGCCGGTGTTCTGCCTGCGAAGCCTCCGATGCGACCCGTCGGAGGCTGCAGTCTCCAGCACAAAGTGCAAGCTTGCACTTTGTGCGTGAGAACGCTCCGGCTCACGCGCTCCCGCGCGAGGTGCTACCTCAGCTTCGCCGGCGGTCACCTGAGCCCAAAAGCTCGTACGTGACACGTCCAGCGCCGCGAGGGCAGCGTCCTCGCACCCCAAAAAAAACTGGTGGAGCGGGGAGGCGCGCGGCCGAGGCGCGCAGGTGTATGAATGTTTGTGAGTGTGTGTGTCCAGGATGCCAGCGAGCGTAGCTCGCGCGCGTATTTCGCGCCTTATGTATTATTTATTGTCTTTTTTTTAATTTTTTGTTGTTAATTGTGTGTGTGTGTGCGTGTGCGTGTCTGCGTGTATGTGTATGTGTACCTACCGAGCAGCCGCTGCTGCATTACAGGTGGTACAGAGCAGGCTATACATTAGCTTTACAATTATAGATTAATTATTTATTATAATTTTATTTGAGATTATGTTGTGTCGTGTCCCTTTGGCATCAGATTTTTGTTCTGCTATAGTGGTAAAAATTACAATAATTTGTTTTATTACCCTGCTTCCTTATTTTTTTTTTGCACATGTCAATTTTGCTTTTTCTTTTACATTACTTATTAAAAGAATTAAAAATTATGAAAAACTAACGTCTTACTGACGTTTTCCATTAATCGGTAATCGATTAATTATTAATTATACATTTATTACGTATTCGCATGGGTGAATTACGTGTAAATGTCTTATATGTTGTAGTTTTAAAAATTAACTTGCTGAAAAAAAGTACACTGTATGTAGGTTAACAATAGATATCTTATAACTATGCTATTTTATTTATAATCTATTTGTTCGTGTGAGTACGTTGGATTACTCACGCGACTTGGCATTAATTATAATTTTCATTCGGTCACTGTATGATTAATTTTGAAATAAAATTTCTTGAGTGCGTATATATGGGCACTTCCTACAAAAAATTTTGCGTTATGTATATGCACATATCCGTGGAAAAAATTTGAAAAATTTCGCTCGGTCGTATTCTCATTTATCTTGCTGTTTTTTTTTTTTGGATTTCGCGGTACGTCCAGCGCCGCGAAAAAAAACGGTAAAAAAACAGCGTTCCCGAAGGGTCTCCTGTTTCGGTCTCTGCGTGCCTGGCTAACTCGCTAGTGCGCTCGAGCTTGTTTGCGTGCACTACCTTAGTTGTCGCTTCGTTAGCAATCGTGACTTTGTTCGTCTTCCTGTTAATACTGACGACCTCGAATGGCCCTACATATTCAATCGCAAATTTTTTATTCTTTGGCTCTTGCAGAAGGAAAACTAATTCGCCCTCTCGAAAGTGCTTTGTGTTTATCTTCCGGTCATAATAATACTTCGACCTGTATTTCGATTGGACTAAATGGAGCGCGGCCGTCGTTTGTAGTTCCGTCAAATTATTCGACATCTCATCGATATATTGATTGTACGTCATTGTCTCGTCTCGCGGAAAGCTCGAGGGCGTACGCGGTTTTATACTGAACACGAGTTCCTGAGGCATATAGCGCGTGCTTTCGTGCACCGTACAGTTATATGCGTGCTGACATACGGCCGTCCACTCCTCCCAACGGTCGATCTTTTTCACGTATTTTCTTAGATATTCGGTTAACGTGTGATACATACGTTCGATCGATCCGTTGGACTCCGGGTGGTAGGCCGTTGTCGCAAACTTCTCGATATTAAAGATTCGCGCAAACTCTTCCAGCGTTCGGTTCTGAAAGTGCTTTCCCTCATCCGTCACGATCTTTTCCGACGGACCGAAAACACATATAACCTTTTCGATTAACGCTCGCGCTACTTCCTCCGCGTTCGCATATTCTGTCGGTGTAAGTACGATGTATTTCGTCAGCATAACCTGAATCGATAAGATGTACCTGTTGCCTCGCCCTGTCGTTTCTAGTGGACCGTAGAAATCTAACGGCACGTGTTCGAAAGGAAACGCCGGCGTGTTGCTTATTAGTATCGGCGAACGGGTTTTAACTCGAATTAATTTATTTGTTTGACATGTTTTACATCGCGCCACGAATTATTGCACCTCCGGCCGCATGCTACGCCAATAGAAATCATGCGCGATTTTTGCGTACGTTTTCGACATATCGCCGTGGCCCCCCATCGTCGACTCGTGATATTCTTTCAGTATTCTATATCGGTCCGACGTAGGTGGCACAGGTGTGTTACTCGTTATCAGTACCGCGCTGATCGGCCTGTTCGCGAAGCATGAGTCGAATAACTCAATGAACGATGATTCAAACTTCAAAATTGCGAGATCGCGGATAACGGCAAAACTCTTAATTTCTAATCTGGCTACGACCTTTTTTAATGTATTTAAGCATTTGCGAAAATTCGCGCGCAGAGGTTTCTCGTTGGCGTGATTTTTGGCGTATACGCCGATAACCTTGAAGCCTCTGTGCTCGGTTACGTTTATTTCGCCTAGATTGAATTCCTGGTCATTGAGCACCTCTGGACCTACGTATCCGCGCTCTGCAAGAGCTTCTTGGATTTCGGTCGAGAATGACTTATCTGTTGTTGCTAAATAAACCAAGTTTTCGTGGTATCTGAATGGATGCTCATTGTAAGCCCTAAGGTGCTCAAAGGCCGGAGCGTCTTGGCCCTCCTGCACAGCCCACGGCGGCTTTTCGCGCGGTGGCCTTGCTCGAGCAGTTACGTATTTGCTCAGCTTATCGTCTTTCAGTGCGGACGTTACCGCTGGCCTTGCGTTGCATAGATCGCTCGCAGTTTCTCCTTCGGCCGACTCGTCGCGATAAGCCATAGATGACTTAGCTACGTCTGCGCGATCTGGTGCAAGCGGCATTCTTTCGTCTGCGGAGTCATTGCCGCTGGCCGCTCGCTCGCTCAGCTGTTCGCTGTTGTCGCCGTCGTCCGCCCGGTGCCAGTTGAGTGCAGCGACCGATGCCCCCGACCCTGCGTCTGCCGCGTTAGATAGGGTCTTCTGCTGTATTAGCACTTTAGTGTTTGATGCGCCGGGCTCCTGCTCTTCGCGGTTCTCGTCGATCGCGGCGTTATCGCCCTTCTTTCGCTGCGGTGGCGGTTGCGTTTCTATTTTCTTTCGTTTCGCAGGTTTGTTTCTCCCAAATACCGGCGATTGCGACCCGTCGGGACCGTCGTCGTACGGAGGTCTATTACGCTTTGCAGCTGCGCGAGCTCTCGGTTCTCCTATCACTTTTACTTTATAAGACGTGAAGTGCTGACCGCATAGATTTAGATGGATTACGTCGCCTGCTTCTTCCACGATGATGTGGCAGAAAATGCGTTTGTCGTCGGATAGGTCATAGTGCACGCAAACATTCTTACTGAACGCGTGCGCGAACAGAAATGCGCAGTCGATGTTACCGAACTCCGTGTCCGAGCGCAAAATTCTCGCGGTGTCATCCGGCTCTCCGCATGACGGCATTAACGCGGATGTTGCTAGTAGCCGCCTCAGCTGTGTTGCTGATGTGTCTAGATCTGCGGCTTTGATTAGCGAAAAAAACAAGCAATTGCCCAGTAGCTGATTTGGAATGTTGGGATCGCATTCGAGTCGTGCCAACGGTTCCACACATTTGTTTTCCGGATGTATGTTTGGACCAGAATATTGCTCGAAGATGTCGATGAGTTTAGATCCGACTCTTCGCGTCGACGGTCGTAATTACGCGGTACATTCGCGAAGTCGACCTTCGGTCCCCCTTCTTCTGGTTCCGAATTCAATTTAGGACCGTTCTCGTGCGCTTGCTTTGTTCGCGACGTATGCTTTTCGCGCGAGCGCGCGTCAGCGGTGATGCTACTGGCCTTCGGTGGCGACTTGGTGCTATCGGCCGGAGTCGCATTACTTTCGGCGTTCACCGCGCTTATCTGCGCTGGCTCGGCATCTTGTCTGCCTGCGGAACTAATCTTCTGCGATGTCAATTTCGCTTGCTCGACTAGCTCAATGCATAGCCCCTTTTGCTTATCATTTTTCCGACTCGCGAGATGCACGCCTAACTTTTTTGACTG
The DNA here is from genome assembly GCA_018906965.1 of Philotrypesis tridentata. Taxonomy (NCBI): domain Eukaryota; kingdom Metazoa; phylum Arthropoda; class Insecta; order Hymenoptera; family Pteromalidae; genus Philotrypesis; species Philotrypesis tridentata. The sequence continues at coordinate 40,920 of JACCIB010001062.1, forward strand.
CACGCCATTTTTCCACGGCCACGGTATGACTAGCTTGGCTGTGTCATTTCGCGGCTTTGTTCTAATTGGCTCGGGTGTTGGCTGAGGCGGCAGCTGGGGTGGTGGTGATGGTGGTGACGCAACTACCTCGCTCTCTGAACTCGCTTCGACGATACTCAGTAGTGCCCGGGCCTTTTATTGGCAGTAGGAATGACTGCAGCGGCTCATGTTCGGTTGCTATTTGCCCTGCGCATCCCTTTCGCCACGGGGGTTTTTGATTTTTTTGTTTTGCACGTCATATGCGATCGTGCGGCATATACTTAGAGTGTGCCCGCGCTTATCGCAATATGGGCAGTAATCGCTGTTATCGCCGCTTACTTGCGTTTGCACACTTGCTGAATTTTCGTTATCGCGGTTTTGCGCGTTTGCGGGACCTATCTCCTTCGCGGTCGTGAGGCATACCTGTGCTAACTGTTTGGCGGCGGCGCTATGCTCACAATGCCCGTTCTGGAGCTTCGTTGAGCCTCATGCTTCATCGCTTTCGTGAAGGCCTCCTGCCACGTTTTCGGGTTCGAGCGACCGGTCAGATGGTCCAACGGAGCACGTAGGCCGTATAGAAACTGATCTAAAATTTCGCTATTCGCCTGACGGGCGCGCGACTCTCTGTCGGCTTGGCTCAGATCCGGAGCCGATTGAATAATCGTAAGCAGACGGTTGTAAAGTTTTTCCACGCGGAAGCCATACGATCCTACGCTCTCCGTTGCGCCCTGCTCGATCACTCTCAGCTCTGCGTCGATTTGCTCCGCGACACCGATATTCGCGTAGTGAAATGTGAAATCGCGCAAGAGCAACTCCACCGACGAATATGTTACGGTTCTCGCCCTGAATCCGTCAGTGGCCTTGTCCTTGAGTCGATTCGCGATGTGCCTCAATAAGGATCTTTCGTAGGCCGGTCCGAACATTGTCAAAATGTCCTGTATGGCCGTCACGAAACCAGTCAGCGAATCCGGATCGCTCTCGAAATATGGTATCAAATTTAAGGCTTGTGTGAACTGGGTGAATCTGCACGGCACTGAAGAGCCGTCCGGATTCGCGTGATCCCAATAATTAGCCGGCGGTTGGGCTCGATTGACCGGCACTAGCGCCATAGTTTGGCTTGGCGATATTGGTGGAGCATATTGGCACGGGGGCGTCGATGGTGGAGGCGAGGGTGAAGGTGGAGGCCCCTGTTGGGGTAGCTCGCTCCGACGCACCTGTAACTGCTCGCACGATGCCTATTTACGGCGATCACGGCTGCCGCTTTGCTGTCGGCGACCACGCTTCCCGCGGCTATCGCTTCTCTCACGCCGGCGCACAGTGGGCTGAAAACCTAAAAAAATGGTCAAAAATCCCACTTCAAGCGAAATCAACTTAAAAATTGCTCTAAGTAGGTGCATTTTGTTTGTATGATAGTAGCGCATGAGAAGCAGTGTTTACCCGAATTATTGCAACATATATATATATATATATGTGTGTTAACGGCGATAAAAATGTACTTTTTTCCATTATATTAGAAATGCTAATATTTCAACACGGAAAATTCAATTTGTCATAACAATAACCCATGCAAAACTTGTATTCTTTTAGTTAATATTTGCTTTTACATGTACACACACTTAAACACATCAATATATATATCCAGGGTCTTTAAGTTGGCGTTTTTAGCATTTTTTGCATTTTTGATCAATTTTCATTAATTTGTAGCACCTTAGCGATGCATTTTTTTACTACAGACATACATAGCGACTTTTTCAGGTAATTCACTCATCTTTTCAACAAAAATGCTTTAAAAGTCATGTATTTATGTCATACAATTATTATATTATGTTTAGCCATATGAAAGTTCTTCCTTCGTTTTCCCTATTTCCTGATATTTCCATTCTTCTGACTTCTATCTAGGAGTTCGGTTCTATTTTTATAATTCCCATGCTTCGAAGAGTCTCAACTCCCCTTCTATTTCCTGAGAAAATGTATGTCAAGTTCTCGGGTTTGTGTAATATGTATACGATGGCATTAGCTGTCGGGATAAATTGTATGTATTCTTCAGTGATACTTCGATACATGACATTACATTTTCGGTAGTCTACTTGCACTGGGTTGGGAAACAAGGTACTTGATTTGGGCAAGAAATTTTATTTAAAGATTCTATGCAGTCTTCTAAGTCTGTCTGCTCTATGTGTCGTATCGTTTCCTCTTTTACTAGCATATATTGCGTAGTAGGTTGTATATATAAATTCACCTGTGGAATTTCGGTAGCGTATTTCTTGTATAATGTCGCCTCTCCTCATGCATGTGAATTGTAATCTTACTTCTATTTCATCTTTTGTGGCTATGTATGTATTTTTTATGTGTTTATTCATTTCGTACTTACCATTAAGATTTATATTCGGTAGGGTGCATGGCTTGGCACTTCCGCTAAGTACATGGTTTATTTGTTGGTATTGATTTCTGCTCAGAAAATTTGAGACTAGCTTTCCTTCTTTGAATTGTTGTAAGCTTTCTTTAAGATTTCTAAGCGTTGCTGAATGATGGTCCAATTGTCCCGTTACTCTTGTTAAAATAGATCGTATTTCTTGTGCGATTTTCCCTTGCGTAGCTCTAGGGAGCAGTCTTTTATCTTTGATTGCGAGTTTTTGCAAATCTTGTGATATTTCATTCTCTATTTTTGTTATTGGTTGTAATTTTTTTATGGCTTCGTGGTCGATTATCATATCGGGTATATCTTCCTGGGATAAATAAAATGAATTATTCTCTTTGAAAAATGGCATAATTTCTTCGAATTGAGTTTTTACTGCATTTAGTTTTGCGTGAATTGGACATAATTTCCCTTGATCTTGTCCAAAATCATCCAGGGCGTCGGTTACTTGCATTGCCGCTAGCTTCGACTGGATGTCTTTTAAATGCTTCCTATTTATAGGCAGCTTTATTTTCACTCCTACCTCTCGTTCTTGTTCCGAGAAGATAATTGTCTTTTTCTCTTCGAATATGATACCTGTATGTTGTGCATGGTCTATGGCCTTATTCATTCCTGATTCGTTGAATGTTTGCGTTTTCGCTTGGTATATGAACGTTAGCAGTATTGCAAAAAATATCTTCGTTGCCATGTTTGACTGAAAAAGATACATGACTTGTAAGGAATTAAGTCTGTTGTTAATTTTAACAATTAATGTTAACGTTAAATCTTGTTGGTAAGTATATATTAGTTTAAAACACTCTTCTCTTGCGCCTGTCTATTTTCATCTATAGATCCCTTTTTGTAGATTTTGATACGATCCCCTCCGCCATGGAAAATCGTCGATGCCACTCGACTAGTGTCACGATGTTTTCGACGTCTGTCAGTTTCGTTCTGTCTCGTCAAACAGAAACATATAGAAAAAGAAAATGTTCGGAATTATGTTCGCCATTCTCCTGTCCTTTGTGGTAAATGTAAAAAATCTTTTTTTTATATATATATGTTTTGTTTCCGCTTTTTGTTAATGTATCTACATATTTTCTTTTATATTGTTGCAGGAGACCGTGGAGGAGTACGTCCATGAATTTCTGCCGCCGATGTGGGGTGGCTTGGGTGATGTTATGGCACGGGTGAAGCCGTGCCGTTTTCCGAGTACGAGGGGAAGAACCTGTGGGTCCTGCGGAGGGCCGGTCCGAGAGCTGGCTCGAATCCTGTTCGATTTTCCTCGGACAGGTGGCCCATACCTAAGCGACAGTATTATTATTAAATATATGTATTTTTTTAATACCTTTTCTTTGCAAGCAGAAATGCTAATAATTCTGTTTTTACTTTTTCTTTCAGTATTCTTATAGAAGTATGACCTCCCGTCATTTCTTAGGGGTAGAGAACTGCTTTGTTCTGTGCCACGGAGATTTTTCTGATGAGCTGTGCGGCATCTGCGGCTTGCCGGGAGACACTATCCCTCCAATCATGCGGTGGGAGGACATAGGGGTAGGTTCTTTTTTATTTTCTCTTATATATATATATATATATATTTTAAAAATAATATTCATCTTTCTTTTGCAAGAATGGCGCGTGGTTCTCCAAGCAGGGGATTCCATTCAGCGTCTTCTTCAAAACGATGTTCGGCCTTGGTGGCCTTAATTATTCGTGCGTTCTTTCGTGTTTTTTTGATTTTAAAATAATGTGTGTTCTCTCCCTTTTTTTCTTCCAATAATTAATAATGTTTATGTACATGTGCTTCAAAATAAACAATAATAAATTTAAATTTTGAATTTTTTTCCTTTATTTTCTACTTCTACCTCCTTTCCTGAATTGATCCATCCTTGTATACATCCTTACACGTCCCTCCTTGAATCGTACTTATAAGAATAAAAAAAAATTAAAAGAAAATTTGTGATGTGCCGGGTTTCGATCCTGCACCTTTATAATCTCTCATAAGTCCGTATTGTGGTTAATTTTCCAATAGCTGTCATTGATTGCTCTATGAAGCATTTCCCTATCAAATCTTCGTCTGAAGGCGTGGGTTTCTATTATTTCGGATACGTACTTGCGGAGTTCACGGTCAGTCCACCATTCTCCCAAATTTTCTAATGAACCCGTATATTTTAATTTGCCTTTGTTCTCTTTGCAATTTTTCATATTCCAGTATAATTTGTGATAGCGTTTAATGATTTTATCTCGATATTTTCGACTCTTCATTCTTTGATTTTTACCTGTGAGGGATATAATTTTTTTATTTTTACTGTTATGTTCTAAAAATATCATGTTTTTCTTGTTTAAGTATAAAATGAAAGGGTTATTTATTTTAAGCACTTTTTCTTAATATGTAGATATATGTAATATATATTTTCGTTTTCGTGTGTCATCGTAATTTGGCGAGAATGTTGTGTTATTCGAGGTACGTGATATCCATTATGCCTTTGTGAGAGTGAGGTATCTTTCACGTTGCTACATATACATGAAGCATTATGAGCAGTATGATCTAGGCTGTAGTGTATATGTAAGCGCGATGTGTGAGTGAGCGCGAGACACACTGTAAGCGGCACAGCGGTGCGCGCGCAGCGGTGCATAGGTATCAGTGTATACACTATATGGTTTATAGCGTAGAGTGTCAGAGCGAGGCGAGAGACTATGCTATAGTGAGCAGATAAGTCAGGACGGCTCAGCGAGCAACACGTACTCTATATAGTATGATACACTAATAAAGAGTTAGCATATTAATAGTTAACAAGAGCGTCCTTCATTTAACACTCCCGGCCATCTCACGAACATCACACAGGGTTCGTTCAATGGCAAAGGTCGCATTCTCGGTGAATGTCCAATTTCCTGCCGCGATCTATGCTGTCGCCGCTGCCGCTGCCGCTCAGTCTACGGTCGCTTGCTCTTTTTTTTTATTTTCATCGCTTCGAGAGTGGAGTTTTTCCCCCTCTTTCCATCTGCCTCCGTATGCGTCTGTATGCGTATGTGTATATAAGTATATATATACACGTATCCCTGTATAAGTGTGTCTATATTTTTCCTTCTTATTTTTAAATAATAAATATTAATAAGCTCGTAATTGTTATTGCAGGTTATGTTTGTTATTGTTATTTTATTATTTTTGTTAATTTGCTGGTTCTACGTGCGATATTCTAAGCCTATTAGCATTAACTATTTTAATCTGCTTGTTTTTCATACGTATTTTAAGGTTTCGTTGATCGTTGAATACGTCAAGTACTGTATACGGCCCTTCGTACTGATCTCCTAATTTATACTGTTTTTCGCCTTTTAATAACCATACTTTATCTCCAATTCGAAATTCTTTTGGATTCATTTTTTTATCGTAGTAGTATTTCGATCGTATCTTTGATTCGCTATTTTTTGTAAGTTGTTTAATCTTGTACTAAGATTCATAGCATAATCGTTGTATGTTAACGACATCTCGTTTTCTTCTAACGGCTCATTTGAAGGTACGTGCATGATATGACCGTTCTAATGAGCCGTTTGACTGTGGATGATAGGCGGTTATTTTAATTTGTTCGAATTTAAATTTTTTTGCTAATCTTTTTAGCAAATTCGACATAAAATTGCTTCCTTGGTCTGTTAGGATCGTTATTGGGGCTCCGGAAATGCAAATAAATCTTTTTATAAATGCGGCTGCTACTGATGCCGCCGTAGCATCTTTTAACAGTATTGCTAAGAAATATTTTGAAAAATTTGTATTCTATTCTTAATATATAATTGTATCCATTATCTGTCGTTGGAAATGGTCCTACTTTGTCTCGGCTTACTTTTTCTATTGGTGTGTGAGGTGTATCTGTGATTTACATTGGTTGCTTTGTTTTAATTCTTACTAACTTTTTTATTTGACACGTGACACAGGTGCGTATAAAATTTTGCACATCTTCCTTCACGCTATTCCAGAAATATCATTGCTTTATGCGTTAATACGTTTTCGTGACCCCTCGGTGTCCTCCTATTGCTGTGCTATGCATTTCTTGTATTATCTTACTTCTGTCTTTTTCTTCGACATATTTTATTATACCTGTGCAAATAATTATTTTCACTGATGTATCTTCTAAAATTTTACACAAACTTAATAGTACATTTTTCCATTCGACGTTTCCAATGCTTTCATTTTTAGCTATGCTTATTGATCGAATACCTTTCTTTATAATTAAAGCTTTTAAAACTTCGAAAATATCTATTAAATATTTTTGCACTTCCGTCGTACTCATTAGTTGTGTGTCTTTTATTACTGCCGCAAATAGCATTCGGTTATTTTGCGTCGACATCTTGATTTCGCCTGGTTCTAAGTTTGCAAATTTAGGCGAGATTTTTCATTCTCTCAATTGTTTTGCACCTGCGTCGCATAGAGTTCCTTCTCTATCTATGAAGTAAAGGAGGTTATCTTTTCACATAAATAATTGCTCTTTGCATTCTGCAAATAATTCCGAAATTTCGGAATTTTGAAAATTCGCACTTTTCTCATTTTGCAATGATTCCTCAATATTATTTTCATAATTCAGATTCATTGTATTATTTTCGCATATTTCGTTGCTTATTAATTCATCTTCATTGTATTGCAATTCTGGTGTCTCTTCTTTCTCTGCTTCTATAGCAGGTGTTGCTGCGGAAGCCTCTATATCTTTTTTTGGCTTATTCGGTTTCTTCGATCGTTTGTCTCTATAGTTCGGAACCGCTAGCTTTCCCGCTCGCGTACGCGTCTGCATGGCTAAAATTAACTCATCGTCGATGTCCCCTTCAGCTCGCTCTCCTTCGACTGGGTTTCGAGATAATGCGTCTGCGTTTGTGTTGCTCTTGCCCCTTTTATATACAATGTCATAATCGTATGCGTTTAATTTAATTCTCCATCTACTTACGTTTTTTGTTAAATCTGTCGAATTCTTAAATCATATGAGTGGCTTACAATCTGTAACGATCGTAAAATGTTGTCCTAGCAGATACGGTCTGAATTGTGATACTGAATACAATATTGTCAATGCCTCTCTTGAGTATGAATCATATCGCGTTTCCACGTCGGATAATATGCGCGATACATATGCAATTGATCTGTCTTTTCCTATTTCTCCTTGGGAAAGGATTCCAGCGACTGCTACTAACGAGGCGTCAGTTCGAACAATGAAAGGTTTCTCAAAGTCGGCTATTTGTAATATTGGTTTTTTGCATAACTTCTTTTTCAAAATTGTAAATGCTTCTTCAGCTTCGTATGACGAATCAAAGTCGGTCTCTTTTTTCAAAAGGTCGCTCAAGGGTTTGGCTATTCCTGAGAATTTTTGGCTAAATCTGCGGTAGTATCCGGCTAAACCGAAAAATTCGCGTATATTTTTTTGCGTTTTGGGTCTCGGAAAATTTTTTACTGCTTCAATTTTTTTAGGATCGGGGCAGAGTCTATCTCTAGTAAGCAAATGCCCCAAATAAATTCCTTCTTCTGGCAAAAATTTGCTCTTACCTGGTTGCATCTTGAGATTTGCCTCTCTTAAATCTCTTTAAAAATTTTTGATTGTGCTCTTCAATTGTTTTGCCATATATTACTGCGTCATCTAAAAATAGGAATATTTCCTTACCTTGCAAATATTTGAAGACTATGTCAATTTCGCGCATGAAAGATGTGGGAGAATTTGTCATACCCATTGGTAATTTATTAAATTCAAACAGTCCTTGCGGTGTAGAAAATGCTGTTTTGTATTTATCAGGCCCATGTACAGGTACCTGAAAGAATCCTTGTGCCAAATCGAATACTGAGAAGTATTGGGCACCTGCTAATTGATCTATAATATCTAAAATATTTGGTAAAGGGTACTTATCTTTTACAGTTTTATCATTTAATTTTCTGTAATCCACTACAAATCGATAGCGAGGGTCCCCTTTGCTATCCGGTGTTTTAGCTACTAGGAATGCTGGTGATGCGTATGGGGAATACTTCAGCATTTCTGTTATTTGTTGTTCCATTTTTAATTTTAATAAGTGTGCTGCCCTGTATGGTCTTTCGTAAATTGGTATATCGTCTGTTGTAACAATACGGTGGCTCGGCACTTTAGCTGTTCCTAAATATTCACCTTTCAAGTGAAAACAGTCAGCACATTCTTCGATTAATTTGACTATTGGCCCTTTTGTCTCCTCCGTCAGATAATCTATTTTTAGGAGTGCTTTTAAGGGGTTATGCCTGAGTTAAAATTCAAGAAAATAAAAAAATTTTTTATTTGATTATTTTAAGGCAAATTTACTTTAGAATAAGCTGCTGAAGTCCTTTTTGCCCGAAAAAAATTCCGTTACAAAGTTATAGGCCAAATACTAAAAAAATATAATTTTTCAAAATTGCGTATTATTGATGTTTTGTCTTATAGCACTTTTGATTATTCAAAAAAATTGCCTTTTCATAGAAAATGTAAAATTAAATGCGTTTATAAACTCCTTTTGAAAATGCAATTTTATTAAAAAAAACACATATTATTTACTGAATCATTACAAACTGTAAATAACTAATTTTTATAAAATCGTAGATTTTATTTTTATTTCAAATGTTCAAAATAAAATCAATTTAGAATTTAAATCTAGTCTTGTAATTTTTTAATCAAACTTATAAAGGGAAAAAAAATACGTGCAAATTTAAATTACCGGCTGAAAACATGGCACCTTACAGCGTATGGAAAGGGAAATCTCTATTTTACCGACCTAGTCGAGTTTGCATTCAGACATGAGCTGTTTCGTCTGCTGTCTGTAGTTTAGTGCAAGCTGGAAGTTGTGCTGTTATGATAACTTCTGAGTCTACTAATCTTCAAATTTAGATAAGTGTTTGGACTATAAATAACATATTATTTGTGAAGAATTGGTTCTTTGTGAGTGTATTCTTTATTTTTAGGTATACGGACTATGAATATCACGTGCACACCTGTGTGTTAGATAGTCTCAAAGCAGCTCAAAGTCTACTGTAATTGTTAACAATCCTGTTAAAAAATGGGTAAGCAATTACAAAAATTATATTCATGTAAAATTTGTTGATTGTGAATGCGTATCAAAAAATTAAATTTCAATTTCAGCTTTTGATACTAGTATATCAACATGTACAGCACCCGGGTCTTGATAAATCCCATAATACATAGGTATTTTATGTTAAAATATAAAAGAAATATCCCAAGCAGTTCATGTAAGTACTACTCGATAAGTTTACATAAGTGTCTTACATAAACTTTAAATGCATTTTTCTCATGTTTTGAATTTTTATGATTTTAGATCACTTGCCGCAGGATTTCTCAGGAACCATCAGCCCAATCAAGCTGAAATTTTTTGGAGAGCTTCAGGGAATCCTTCGTCACTGCTTGAATGGAGGGAAATTGGCTAAGGTAAGTTTAAAGAATGTTACGCATGTGAACATATGCATAATTCACTATAATTATGAATATTATGACCTTATGTGTTTCTCAATATTTAAAATTTTTATTTTTCAGTAATCCCTTCCGTTCAAGCTGAGGAGAAAGACATTTAGAAGATTGTCCATCCAGTTTGGTCTATATTCATCACCCGGATGCTGAGAATTCATACGGCAAAGGGAAAAATCTGATCAAATTTAATACTTCACACATGGAATTGTTTGTATAGTAAGTATAGATATATAATTGTTTAAAAATATGTAAAATTACAAATAATATGTATACTTTACGTAGGAAAAAGAATTTTTTTAATATTACTTATAAATAATTTTTTTTGCCTAATAACTAATAATTTATTTTTTTCAGGTTTAACTCAGGCATAACCCCTTAATCGATCTATTCTTAGTATTGACTTCGTCTCTTCGATTTGTACAATAGACGTACTCATTTCGGCTGGTTTCACCTCGGTAGAATAATAATCTTTTTCGGAAATTTCCATGTAATTGCTGCATAGGTTATCGATATTGCTATTTTCAATATAATGTTTAATAAAATAGTTATTATCTATTTCACTTTCTTTTCTCTCGCCATATAGATTTTTAAATATTTCTGCACTCACGAAGTATTTTTCATTTTTCTCAAATTCATTATCAATATTTTCATTGTCACTAATATTCTCATTACAATTATCAATATCATTTCTTTCAAATTTTTCTCGTATATTTTGCACAATTTTTATCTCATTAATTTCAGCAATTATATCATTCATTGTCTTTTGTAAACTCTCTTCTGTTTCATATACACTTATTTCATTATTTTCGTTATTTTTATCTTCATTATTCTTAATCTCATAATTTTCAATTCTTTCATTATTATCATTTTCATTTTTAATATTATCCGTTTGTATGCGCGTTGCGCACGCATAATCAAACTTTAACCTTTTATTCAAATTTTCCTGCAGGTGTTCTACTCGATCATCATCGTGACTCGAGCTCATTCTCATATGATCATAGTCAAGGTCGAGATCTCCCCTTCTGGAGTCTCCTACAGCCTCTTTTCTATTCTCGGCTTCTCGCGCATGTGCCTCCTCAGAACCGACCCGCAGCTCTCGTGACTCATCGCTTGTTGTATACTTCGTGAATGGAATTATCTGTCCATTTACCTCTATATAATTTTCATTAAAATTTATTTTTGCATTGCTTTTGCGAAAGATTCTATAGGGAATCGTCTCTTCTATAGGGAAGTCGTCGGCAACATAATGAAATTCAGCAGCAATATCGTTAAAATTCGTTGTAATTTTTCCTAGCGCAGGGATATATCCATCCGTTATACCTTTTAAATTAATCACCTCTTGTTTATTTATGTCAGCGTAGTGCGCTACCTCCGACTCGCGCACTAGGCTAACTCCCGCTCCAGTGTCTAGCATGAATTCGTGCGGTCTTCGAAAATTTGTAATCTCGATTTTTACTTATGAAGTATGAATCTATCGCTCAAACTTTGTAGTAAATAAAAGAGACAAAAAGGCATCTCTTCGAGCCAATGCAATTTATTATATTTTTTGCCGTCATAAAATTAACAATAAACTCGATTTTTACTGTTGGAGACGAAGTCTTTTGGCTTAGATTTATTGTCTCTATGCGTGTGCCGACTCCGTCTGCTGATTCCTTGGGCGTGTGCCAGCGACTAACTCTCTCGAGGCGCTCTCCCGCGAAAGATCTCTGTTGTTTCCCTGTGTATTATTCGAACATTCCTGTCGTAAAAATTTATAACAATTTGTTTGTATATGACCTGTCTTTCTGCAATAGTAACATTGAGGTGTCAGCTTATTGTTGTTCGTATTGTTGGGAGGTGGTCCTGGATTTCCCCGATATTCGCTTCGACTATAGTTATTGCTAATCGTTGGCCTATTAGGATTGTTATTGTTATAATTATTATTGCCTTTATTATTGTTATTGGGCAAAAATTCGGTTCTGCGGTGATTTTCCGCATTCTATCCACCAAAATGTCTATTATTTTGTTTATCTTGTTGTAAATAATTTCTGCTCTTGGATTGGTTTTGGTTTCTGTTGAATCCATTGTATTGTTGTCCCAAACATTTTCGACAATTTATCATAATATGTCCTGTTTTTCCGCAATAACTGTATATTATGCGACGGAGAATCCGTCGTAGAAAAGCTGAGTGACTCTCCTGCAGACACCCGAAACCGAGCAGAGGAATATACTCTAATGGCAACGGGTGCTTACAGGAGAGAACAGCTGAGCCGTAGCCAGGCGCCGGCACTGAGCCGCGCCGTAGGAGAGAGAGAGAGAGGGAGAGCGCACGAGAGTAGCAGCCAGCCGAGTCGCCGCCGTGACGTCACGGCCGTCGAGCAGCGAGAGAGCGCGCGAGGAGTGGGAGCGCCGCTGACTACTACACGCGGCCGCGCGCGGCGCGCAGAGCCAGCAGGCACACCACTGGGCCGCAGCCGCCGCCATGACACCTCCGAGGAGCACGAGGCGACGGCGAACGCAGCCAGCGCATGGCGCTACAGCGAGCGGCGCGACGAGCGGCTGAGCCGCGTACACTGTAGAGAGCGAGCGCGCGTGTGTGTGTGTGTGAGCGCGCGCAGCACGGCGCGTGCCGGAGAGCATATGAGTGCGAGAGAGACAGCACGATGCCGTCGCTGAGCAGGAAAGAGTGGAGGCTACCGAGCCTCATAGTGTGTAGCGGGAAATGTTATTGGCGGTCGGAGTGGAGGCGCCAGGGCTCTCCACAACGGCATTAAGCGAGCGAGTGTGCCGAAGCCAGAGTGCGAGTGAGGCGAAAATAAAAACAAGAAATTTGTAATCTGCCGCGGCTGATCACGTGACGGCTGTACATGGATGCGAGCGTGTATGTGTGAGATCGCTAGATAGAGCGTCGAGGCGAACGAGCGAGCGAGCAGTACCGATCCAACCTCCTAGTGAGCAGCATCGAGTAATTTCAGAGAGTTTTCGAGAGTTTCCAGAGTTTTCCAGCAGCATTTATCCACCCGCGCACAACCGCGTCTCGTCCTGTATTCGCGTTCGTCGTTTCACAGAGTACGAGACAACGGCCGTACGCGAGGAAGACTGCGAGCAGCAAGTGTAGTGCAAAGTAATAAAAGAAATTCAATTAAATCTAAGTGTTAAATTTATGAACCTAAATTACCGGCTCAAGCGACCCGTGAGACAGAGAGTCTTCGCCGAGGCCCGAGCCTGTGAGTGAGCCCATCCGCGTCGCGTCAAGGCGCCCGCACCCCGAAAACAACAGACGCGACGTGTAGCTCGACTCAGGACCGCGGAGGGGAAGGCCCACGCGCGGGCGCGGAAAAACCCCGGGAGACGCACCAACGTGCCTCTCTCCTCTCACCTGCCGCAGCCACCTGCCCCGCCGTGTCACACTGGCGCCCATAACCCACAAAATAAAACCCGGAGCCGTGATTCATGTGTATTAATTTTTCTGTTCAAAACATTGAAGAAGATTGTCAGAATTCCCGTGTGAAAAAGTGCTCGCGTGGTGCAAACGCAAATTTAGCCATCTTGGTCGAACGAGCAAGGCGCCGGCGGCCATATTGAATAGTGGCGTCGGTTGCTCGCTGAGGAGGATTGCCGAGCGTCAGCGCGAACACAGTGACGCGAAAATTATTTTTTTTGTTTCTCCCCGAGGACAAGAACAAATTAATTAAATTAATTTTTTTCCCCTCTCGAGAGAACAAGTGATTAAGTATTGTTTTTCTTCCTCGTTTTAATTTTTTTTCTCTCTTGTGCAACGTGCAAGAAAAATTTTCGGGTAAATAATTTAAGAAAACTAAGTTTTGAGAATACCCAGAATTCGCGTGTCGTGTCGCAGCCGAGCCGTCGAGTTGAGATTCAATGTCCTCGAGGAGTGAGACTGGCCGAATAAAATTGATTATCGGGTACGTGAAATCGCAAAAATACCACATAACCTTGTAGAATAAATCAGGATTGATCTACGAAAATTCTAGCGTGTCAAATTAATTTTAAGGAGACTAGAGTGACCGCTAGCTTAACCAGCGAATTATCCCGCACGCGTTAGATCGAAAAGTTTTTTCCTGGTCCGTGAATACAAGGAGTGTCGTGTAACCGCATATTCGCACCGAATAATTATTCGTGTACAAACTCAGAGCTGCTCTCTGCGACAGTCACGGAAAATACTGCCGAGCCCTGCGCAAACAATTATTGCGCAGATAAAATTATTATTAATCATTACATATTATTAATTTTACAATATTAATTATATTTACTGTACCATATAATTTTCTTTTACATTTATTATCATATTATTTCTATTCATTTTAATTTATGTAACCCGCATGATTTGGGAAATTTCCTTAACCAAACCATTGTCTGCCTCAGCCAAGCCACATTGACGGTTAACAGTCTGCACGTCAAAAGTGGAATTATATTTTTTTTCCATACACCCCTTTCACCAAAGTAGACCGGGGATTTAAGTTTTTTTTCTCCACAGCCTGCCAAGGTCGAGAGCAAAACTCTCCCTCCCCGAATTTACAATAGTTAGGGATTTGGGAATCAGCTAGAGACAGCCATAGCCAAGGTTGAGAAATTCTCCCTTAACACCGATCAGAGATCAGACGAAGACATAATTTTGAAGATTAGAGAACAAATAATCATTCCGAAACAGAAGATACTAGTATTGATGATGGATGAGAGGCAGAATCATTATCAAATAATGCAAGAATTGCGCAAAAACAGGCGTGTCAGACACTTGCACAGAGACATCGAGAGAATGACACAAGCGGATGTTTTCGAACAATTGGTGAGCGATCGAGTGAGCAGTATAGGATCTGTGGAACTCCTCAAAGACAGACTATTACGATTGAGAATCAGAGAAAGCCAAGTAGCCCAAGCCCCATGGTACGAGTGGGATGAATATGGTCGCGTGCCACCGAGCACAATGGAGGACATGTTGCTCCCACCGAAGGCAGTTCTGCGGAAAAATACAACACAAGCAATACCAGTGTCCGTGAGTAACAGCAACTACCCTGCCACAGCAAACGTCAGTCTTGGACAAATACAGAACGTCACTGTACGTCAGATCCATAGAGTAACCAACGTGATGCAGGGACATGAATAAGGACTCCCGTACAGAGTGCACGAGTCGCATGAAGTACAGCAATTTATGGACGTGCCGGTAAAAACCAACTCAACAGGATCCTTCCAAGGACCTGAGACACATATCATGGCAACTCCATCAATTGCAGCAACTCATACAACTCCGAGATCAACGGGAGCGATCCCGAAAATTCCTAGCCTAAACAACAATTTACCCGCAGAAGACAACGCCTCAGCAGACGAAACACAATACAGTATATATCAGTGGAATTCACCGAAAGACCATAGGAATAGCACACCGAGACAAATGAATGAGCAGCCAAAGCCGTGTAATGCAGAATCGGAGCGAGCCTCCGAAGAACCGAGACTAAGATCTACCAATTACGACTTCCCAGTCAAAAATGAACGACGAGAGAGCGGTCAGAATAACGTGGCGATCGACTACGGTCAAGGAAAGGATTGGGCAGACCCCGTACGAGATGCTCCTCCCTCGACAAACCCAAGACCTCGCACGAGCCTTCCTACGAACCCAGGCTCACGAACGAGAAGAAATGAATCTAAAAGGGGAGGAAACAGACACGTCCTGGAGCACACCTACCCAAATCCCTACTTCACCGAGCAATTTCAACGGCAGCCACAAATACAAACACCGCCCGCTCCCGTATACAGCGTTGACCAAGAGAAATCCAGCGACAGTGAAAACGAAAGAGCATCAGCAGGTAAAAGACACAAAAGGCAAAATCACACCACAGACAGAAGTCGTAGGACACCAAGACGAACAACCCGTAGTAACCAGAGACGACGCCGAGGAAGTGAAACCAGTAGAAGTCGGGAAGCAGAAAGAGATACAATAAATAACCTTACACAGTATGCCTCCAAACTCCAAATCCTGAAGAACTACGACGTAAAGTTTGCAGCCGAAGCCCGAGACAACGCAGAGGAATATATATCGAAGCTTACGGATATAAAAACGAGCACAGGACAAAACAGCAGGCAGATGTTAGAAATCATCTCGTATACTCTGACAGGCCGAGCCGCACTGTGGTACAAAACGGAGAAAGAGGATTTCCGTAACTGGCAAGATTTCGAAGAAGCCTTCAGACAAAGATACTGTAAGACAATGTCGTCGAATGACATAACGGACGAACTATACAAGAGAACGCAGGGTAAAGGAGAGAAATTCGATGTATATATTACAAGCTTCAGATATATAGCCGATCATCTAAGAAAACCTCTAAGGACCAGGAAGCAGATCAAACTCCTTATGAAAGGACTGAGACCTGAATATAGAAGGGCACTGAAGAACAAACACATCGAAACGTATCATGATTTGAAGAAATACGGTCGAAGGTATGAAGAGCAAGTAGAGGAAGATATAAGATATACACCACCCCCACCGGTGGAGAAATCTCGTTTTCCTGCCGTAGCCTGGACACAGGCGCCCAAGCCTAAGGTGACAGCAGTGGAGGAAGTAGATGAGGTAGCCACTACAGACGCAAGCTCAACGCCACCCAACCAAGGGAAGAAGGGGAAAAAGAACAAAGTACCGACACAGTAACCACCTCCATCACGAACGGGCCAACCATCCGCAAACACTCCACCAACGCCACCACAACTACCGCCGGCAGAACCTGTCTATGCAGCACAGGCAACTTACACAGGAAACTACCAACAACCTCTACAGCGCACACCACCGCTAAACACAGCGCCACCGACGCAAACGCCCAACGCTACCGTGCAGCTAACTGTCACCTAACGCAGTGCTTCTACTGCAAACAGATGGGACACCAGTTGAAAAACTGTCCGGTAAGGCCAGAGCCGACTTGCCAGGTTTGCGGGAACAAAGGTGCAAGATTCCAAACTTGCCAAACGCCGATGTGTGCTCAAATCAGAAACGGTTTGGGAAACGCGCAGGCGAGAGCAGCACAGGGGCCGCTGACTCCCCCGCCACCACCACAAGCCCCACTTCAGCAACAACCACAATTGCAGCGACCCCCACAGGCGCAACAAACCCCACAACCGCAGTCATCAAACCCCCTTTGGAGCCAACTCCCACGTTAGGGCGTTTGGAAGGAGGAGAGAGTGGCATGCTGCCACTAAAACAGAGTCAAGCAGATGCAACACCGAAGAAGCCACAGCCGAGAGTGTCAATACCAAGAATTGAAAGTTCTAACCTAAAGCTAGCGGTAGACAAACAAAATCAAGGGGCCTATTTCACCCCTACCTCAAGTGAAGAAAAACCAGGAAAACGTAACCAAACAGGGAACAACCGCAATGAAAAAGAAGAGCACAAAGCACGAGGTATTGAAAAATTCCTGGAAGTAAGAGGAGAGCAGAGAAAGAAAACTAGTTTTAAGCAAGAGAGTGCCGCAGATAAGCCGAACTCGCTAGCCGAGGATAGGGAAATCACGGCGCAACTGAGGAAATCAGAAATCCAAGTAGAAAAGATTGCAGAAGCCACGCCAAACGGGACGCCGGTTGAGCCTCTGGGGAGTAGCAACGCTACGAGGAAAATATCTGAGTTAGAGAGAAAATCTGAGAAATCTGAGAAATCCGAGAAATCTGAGTTAGAGAGAAAATCTGAGAAATCAGAGAAATCCGAGAAATCTGAGTCAAAGAGAAAATCTGAGAAATCCGAGAAATCTGAACCAGAGAGAGAACCCGAGAAATCAAAAAACTTGAGCGCGGAGGAGTTTGCAGAACTCAACCTGGAAGTATGGAGGAAAAGATGTCGAGGAGAAAAACTTAGAGTTAAACCAGAGATACTTGTGTGCACCACCCGCGAGCCTGAGCCGAGCCACGTCGCACAAAGAGGAAGAAACACCTGTAAAGGCAGCCACAGATCGCCTGACTTGGGCGATGGATTCAGGGGAAACCAGAAAGAACGCCATGGAAAAAGATGGAGCAATACAAGAGCTGCTGAAGAGAGTATCAGTGTTGGACAATTTCAACGACGATTTCGACATGGACGAGATCGAAATAATCGAGGCTGCGACGTGGCAAGAAGAAGATAGTAGCGATACGGAGGAAGAAAAGGAGTATGAGCAACTGCAAACAATAGAGAGAGCACTGAATTTACTGAGTACCAATAACCCCGAGCCGAAGGACGACGCCACCCTTGTCGACGTGCCTAGCTCTATGAAGGAGGATGACGGAGAAATTGCGGGAATCACCGTTGATAATCGGAATTACTTACGAGTTATCCTCGCAGGGGAGCAATACAGGGCGCTCTTCGACCCGGGAGCAGTTGTATCATTGGTAGGACCGGAGATAGCTCAGCGTCTCGCCAGTCGGCTCCGCAATGCAACAGCCCACATCCAGACGGTCACAGGAGCCCGAACACCAATCCTGGGATATTTGGATATCCGGTTCAATTTAGAGGGAATCCCCAGTACCATATCAGCCAGAGCCGTACAGGAAGTCCAACACCCAATACTGTTGGGGAAAGACTTCAGCGACACGTTAG
>JACCIB010001063.1:0-59308 GCA_018906965.1 Philotrypesis tridentata
GGTCGCGTAAAGACTTTTAGGAATTATATCTATGAAAATAAATTTTATATTGTAAGTGATCATAAGCCATTATTATCATTTAAAACTGCTGATAAAAATTCGAGAGTACAACGATGGCGTTTGAAACTATTAGACTATGATTACGAAATTATTTATAAACAGGGAAAAAATAATGTAAATGCTGATGCTTTGTCGAGAAATCCAGTAGATAACATTCAGATTAATGTAGTTACTAGAGCTCAAGAAGCGAAACAGTTAAATTCTAAAGAGTTTACAGATATTTTGTCAAATGATCAGAAAATAGAAAAGTTAAAAAAAAGGAAATAAAAATAAAATAATTGCAACGAAAAATAATAGTTTAGATTTGACAAAAGTAGATAGAAATAATAGTGAATTAGGGGATAAGTCTGTGCATAAAAATATTGTATATACTAAGAAACTAATTCAATATAGAAAAGACAATATTATACATTTTATAGATGATAAA
The DNA here is from genome assembly GCA_018906965.1 of Philotrypesis tridentata. Taxonomy (NCBI): domain Eukaryota; kingdom Metazoa; phylum Arthropoda; class Insecta; order Hymenoptera; family Pteromalidae; genus Philotrypesis; species Philotrypesis tridentata. The sequence goes on from JACCIB010001063.1 coordinate 488, forward strand.
GGTAAATGTTTAGATATAAATACTAATAATTTTATTCAGGAAAACAATATTTCTTTTAATATACGATTAAACGAGGTAGAAATAGTAACTTTTAAAGCACTTAAAATTTTTGTTTTATGTATTGACATAGCTCAATCAGTTTGCATGATTAAAGAAAAAATATTGCAGATTTTTAAGCAATTAAAGAGTATTTTATTATCAGAGAAAATTGATCATTTCAGTGTTTCTAGAGATATAAAAATACATAATTTCAATTGGGAAGATATAGAAGAAATTTTGGTGCAAGTATTTGAAAATTCTAGAGCAAAAATAGTGATTTGTCTAAATTATATGCAATACGTAGATTTAAAAGATAGAGATAAGATTTTTCAGGAAAATCATGATAGTTTATTAGGTGGTCATGTAGGTGTAACCAGAACTTTTAATCGTATAAGGGCTAAGTATTTTTGGGAAAATTTAAAACAAGACATAGAAGATAAAATCAAAAATTGTAATGATTGTCAGAGAAATAAATTGAAAAGGGAGAAAACACGACAACCTACGGTAATTACTGACACCCCTTCCAAAACGTTTGACAAGGTAGCTATCGATATTGTAGGGCCTTTGAATGTGACTAAAAATAGTAATAAATACATTTTAACTATACAAGATCAACTTTCTAAATATTTAATTGCAGTACCGTTACCCGATCAAACGGCTGAAACGGTAGCTGATGCATTCATAAAAAAATTCATATGTATTTTTAGTTCACCAAAAGTAGTGTTAACTGATAGAGGAACAAATTTTAAGAGTAAATTGATGAAAGCTGTAGGAAAAAGTTTTAAATTTTCAAAAATTGAAACAGCTGCTTTCTCACCACAATCTAATGGTTCTTTAGAAAGAGCTCATCACCCATTATGTGAATATTTAAAGAATTTTTCTTCTAAAAATATTTCATGGGATGATTTATTAGAATTAGTACAATTTCAATACAATACAAGTATTCATAGTGCACATAAATTTATGCCATATGAATTAGTATTTGCTTATCCGCCAAATTTACCTTCATCTGAACCTTTGAAAGTTTCAGAACAATTACCGACTTATAATAATTATTTATCCAATTTAATTACAAATATGAAAGACATTGCTAATTTAGCTCGTGAAAATTTGATAATTTCAATAGAAAAGTCCAAAACGTACTATGACAGGTTTATTAAACCAGTAAACTTCGAAATTGGAGATGAGGTATGGTTGATTAAAGAACCAAAACCTGGAAAATTAGAAAAAATCAAAATCTAGGACCTTTTGAAATTATGGATGTATCAAAAAATGGCAATATTACTATAAATAAAGAAGGAAAGCAAATTGTAGTTCATGCAAATAAATTAATATTGTTTAAAAAGAAAAATTAATAGAATCAATTTGATTTCAGAATTCAAGATGGTGTTTATCTTTATTATCATTTCTCAAATATGCTTAAAAGTTACTGAAGCTACCATAGGCTACGATTTCGGCTCATCGGCGCCTAACATAACAACATACTCTCTATTGGACTCTGGAAATTGCGACTTTCAAGACAATCAAGTAAATTCATCAAGTACCATTATTGAACTTATACAAATAGTAGATTTTCGTTCTATTCCAATTATTCAGTGTAAAGTTGAAATTCATAGAACTATAGTTTCTTGCGGAATTTTTGGACATTTGATACCAATTGAAAATGCGGAACCACAATACATTAAAAAAATAAGTCACGAACAATGCGAATTAAGGGGTTATGCCTGAGTTAAACCTGCAAAAAACAAATTATTAGTTATTAAGCAAAAAAAAATTATTTATAAGTAATATTAAAAAAATTCTTATTCCTACTTAAAGTATACATATTAATTGTAATTTTACATATTTTTAAACAATTATATATCTATACTTACTTTACAAACAATTCCATGTGTGAAGTATTAAATTTGAACAGATTTTTCCCTTTGCCGCATGAATTCTCAGCATCCGGGTGATGAATGTAGACCAAACTGGATGGAAAATCTTCTGAATATGATTCTCCTCAGCTTGAATGGAAGGGATTTCTGTAAAATAAAAATTTTAAATATTTAGTAACGCATAAGTTATAATATAAGTAATTATAGTGAATGTTACGTATGTTTACATACATCAAGGGGCGCGGTAGCGCCTCGATGGCAAGTATAAGGCACGTCAGTACATACGCCGCCATCGGGCGCTATAGCCAGACCCTATATACGTCTCATAGGCCCTGTTGGAGATGTGACATTCGGTTTTCTTCGCATTAAGAGCTTTGTTTCTCACTTATGAGCACTCAAATGAAAGCTTGGAATAAAACTAGCAAAATCACTTCAGTATCATACATTGTGAAATGGCTTCTATCAAAAGATATTATGAAATGAAGGTTCGGGGTCACGAATTCTTCAACGCGAAAATTCTTCTCCCGTGGCGAAAAATGTTCTCCCCGGAAGTACGTCATAGTTCGTGACGTCAGCTCTACGTATACTATTGCTTGCATCTATACAGTTCATCAAGTGTACAGAAGAGCAGACGATAGTGTATTCACATTTTTTGATTTTTCTATACAATAACACATATGCAGTGTTAAAGAAAAATAAGTATTGTACAAAATAAAGTACCAAAGTGATTTTATTTTCAACATAATATGCAATTTATAAAGCTGGGTTTGATGAAATATTTAAAAACTGACAGATATAATTATGAAAAATTTTCACAAACAAGACTAATAGCCTCAAATTAGATAAGTATTTAGTTGTACTTTTTTTTTTAAATATACAATACATGAAAGATTCATGAACTGATTCTTTGTTAAAATATATCCTTTTATTTTTCAGGTTTTTTTACTATTAGATTATATAAAGAAATAACTATTCTGTGATGTGGCAGCTAGTAAAGTGTTAAGAATTCATCTTTCAAGAAAGTTTACGTTGTTGAAGTGAATATGTAACTTTTTCTATCGTCTCCTGGGTTCACCTTTCAAGCAAGTTTCTACATTCTTGAAGTGGATGTGTAATTTTTTCTATCGTCTCCAGGGAGGTAGACTCTCAGGCTATTCGTCGAAAGGGATCCTGATGAGAAGCTAGTGACAGTGTTGTATTTTCATCATCCAAGAATCAAAGAAAATTTATACAGAATTTCCAGTTTATATAATTTTCTTGTGATGTGACAAGTTGGTTAAGTGTTAGGATTATATTCAATCTTCCACGCAAGAAAGTTTCTACAATTGTGGAAGTGCATATGAACAATTATTAAATGTTCCTATCGTCTCCTGGGAGATAGACTCTCAGGCTATACATCGAAAGGGATCCTTACAAATAGCTAGTGTGTTTTATTGTCTTGGTTCAAGAATCGAAGAAAGTTTTAACATAGAGAATATTCAGTATAAGGAAAAAATTGTCTTGTATTGTGAGAAGCTAGTGAAGTGTCAAGAATATGCATCGCTCATGCATGAAAGTTTCTAAGTTGTTTAAGTGTATATGAATAATTCATAACTTTTCCTATCGTCTCCTGGGAGGTAGACTCTCAGGCTATTCGTCGAAAGGGATCCTGATGAGAAGCTAGTGAAAGTATTGTATTTTCATCGTCCAAGAATCAAAGAAAATTTATACAGAATTTCCTATTTATATAATTTTCTTGTGATGTGACAAGTTGGTTGATTGTTACGATTATATTCAATCCTCCACGCAAGAAAGTTTCTACAATTGTGGAAATGCTTATGTTAACTTTTCCTATCGTCTCCTGGGAGATAGACTCTGAGGCTGTACGTCAAAAAGAATTCTTATGAATAGATAGTAAAAGTGTTTTATTTTCTTGGTTCAGAGAATATTCAGTTTATAAAAGGAAAAAATTATTTTCTATTGTGAGAAGCTAGTGAAGTGTCAAGAATATGCATCGCTCATGCATGAAAGTTTCTAAGTTGTTTAAGTATATATGAATAGTTTATAACTTTTCCTATCGTCTCCTGGGAGGTAGACTCTCAGGCTGTTCGTCGAAAGGGATTCTTATGAATAGCTAGAGAAAGTGTTTTATTTTGTTTTTCAATTACCGTCAATATTTCCTAAAAATTTTTTAAATTGTTCCAAAGTCTAATTTTGGTACATTTATGCATTTATTAGAGAGAGATGGAAAGATAGTTCCTTCTGCTAGAGCTTAATTTGCTCTGTCTTCAAAAATATTTTTTAAAATTTATTTTTAAATGAAACTAAATAAAAATGGTTAATGAGCATGGATGTATTGATTATAATTAATGGTTTATTGACTTTTATATAAGTCAAATATCCTTGAAACTATTACATATGGAGTATATGGCACCCGGGTGCGCTTTTCAAAGTATAAAATCTTGATTAGTTTATTTTAATTATTGTAAATGTTAAAACTGAATGTATACGGATATTCTATAGTATTTTTATAATGTCGTGCAACAAAATTTCTCTGGATTACGCTAATATTTCACTGTTTTACCTACATTTTTTTAACAAGTCATTTTTAATAAACTTGTGCTTTTTAATAAATGAGCTGTTATATTTATTTCTCACAGAGAAACCAAGACCTGTGATATTCTGAGACTTTCACAGGTTCTTTTATAATGAGTTAAGCTATCTTTTCAAATGTTTGTGTCTTCGATATTGATGATCGATCAAGTTGAACACTTGTTTTTAAGGCTTAAAAGGTTTATACGTAGAATCACTCAGAAGCATTTTGGTCACTCTGAAAATTAAAAATAACTAAGTTTTCGTTAAACATACCAATCAGAAGGATATCATGAGAAATTTGAAGTTTACCATATAGACCAATTTCAAAATAATCATCATATAAGGCATTCAAAATCGAAGAGCTAAAAATTGGTCTAGACGATTAACTTTAAATTTCATATGCTATCCCTCTGATTGATTTGCTCAATTCAAAAATAGTTATTTTTAATTTTCAGAATGCCAGAGTTCAGGCAGTTTCCAGAATGTGGGTTGAGCGTCTCTTTTCCTAAAAGGTAAAAAGATCATACAAGTTTTCAAGCCCACTACTTAGAGGGATAGTATAAGAATTTTGAAGATGGTATAGTTTAGCAGTATTGAGATAATCAGAGATTAGAAATTTCAAAATTCAATAATTCAAAACTGCTGAGCCGTATCAACTGGAAAATTTTTAGATTATCCCTCTAAGTGAATGGCTTGACAATTTATATTATCTATATACATTCAACAGATCATAACGGAATGGAATTTTTTTGCCATGCCTGGTTAGGTCACTCTAGTGTATATATTGTAGTTCATAAATAAACACTACGTTAGTAGCTGATTGCTTTAAATACATCTTACCTTAAAAGCTATAAATTTAGAATATATTTAATAAACTATAACTTGTTTGCTAAATGGCTCAATTCAATTTAGAATAGAACTCAATAGAACTGAATAGAACTCAATTTAGAATATATTTAATAAACTATAACTTGTTTGCTAAATGACACTATTCAATATTGACACTAAATTTATGATGTCAACCCTGTAAGTATTTATGTGAAAGTCATACAGGGGATACCACAACTTTACTGACACTATTTTTTACAGGTTTTCATAAAGTTTGAATTCGATTACAGTTTTCTAAACGTTTACCGAATTAGGTGGGTTGCATTAAAAATGATAATACATCTATCATAAAGAATCATAGGGATATTGGAAATTAACTTACATATACTTCTTTTTATTCTAAATATTATTTTCATTATTCCATAATATAGATTGAACAATTGTAAAGGATACGATATAACCTTGTATAAATATTAAAATGCTATATCACTCATGGTCTGCATGACAATAGTATACGTAACGTACAAATGCTTTCGAGAAAGCAGTTATCAGTTAATTAATTAGCAATAATTTTAGACGTACAGATTTCTTTGATGTATATTTGCGAAACAAATCATTATGGAACTTAACATAAAATTTAGTGTCAATAAAGGAAAAAAACGCGCTATTTTATTTACCTGGAGGGTGGTGTGGAAAAGATAGATTTCTTGGTAAATAATAATGATCTAAAAAAACTATTTACTCTACAGATAGTGTCTAAAAAATAATTATTATTATTATTACAATAATCCATGAGCAAATGTACATTAATATTTTAAATTTATTACTTATTTAGTTGATGTTAACTTTTCTTTGTAATTTACATATTATATACCTTTTAAAAGTAGTGAAATCTCTCCCCCCCCCCCCAAACAAACCTTTTCAAGGTAAAAGGCTGGCAAGTATAAGGTCGTTTCTTCATGTAAAAATTAAAGATTAATTTTACAACTCTTGATAACCTTAATGTAAAAAAAAACTCTTAATAACACTTATGCAGACAAAACCAAACTTTTATTAACATTCATACAGACAAAATAAAAATTCTTAGAGCTTACTCTAAAATTCAACTTTAATTTTCAAACTTCGACAACTCTTATGTAGTCGAAATTATAAATGCTGTATTCTATACAGTTATTTAATTATGGAAATTAAAGATCTTGATAACACTTATATAGACAAAATACTAGTAGCTTTACTGCATACTCTTAAGACGTGTTGATATTATAATCGTCAGATCAACAAATAATATATCTTCTTTCCTCTTGTGAATAAGTGATCGAACACAAATACTGGAAGAATATGTGATACTTATAGATCAAGTTGGAAAACAAATAATTATGTTAGGATGAATGTCTTCTTTTACCTCTGCAATGAGTTAATCACAATCACTCAAATCATGATGCTTATACATTAAGCTAAAAAATCCGAAACTCTCATGTATGAAAATATGAACGTGTAACCATCTTCGCGTTAAGGGTCTGTTGGACAGATTACCATTTCTTTAGTGTCACTTCTCCTTCGATTATCTATACCTTCGATTTGACATAAATTCTCATTTTAATTTTAAGAAAAGAAAGTTATGATATCAATAAATAAATTGGCAAGTTTTTTGCTATAAAAAATAATTGTTTTCAAATAAATAAATAACCGATTAAATTGAGGAAGGATTATAAATATATGTGTTCATATAAACACTCAATCCAATTGCAGCATGTGAAAAGGAGGATAGCCTGTGAAAAGGTACAGTCGGGTACAATTAAAACTTTGAAAAATTGCGACTGCTGCCACGTTCTGTACATGTAATAGAATGGTATGATGTGTGTATGTTTATTTAATAAGCACCAGCTCTGTAGAAGTCGTCATCCTGATGACTTCTCTTTCTTTTGGCTCGTCGTGCTTCAAGTGTCGAGTGTTGTTCTCTTCTATCGGACAAGAGAAGCCGCTCCTGATCCTGAAGCTTGGCCCAGTTGACTGCAGAGGATCCTGGATACACGCTGAACTTCCTCATGACTTCAAGCAATCCTGCTTTGCTTTCATTGAAGCAAGTGACTGCGATGTAGGCACCAATTTCGAGGACTGTCAGACCACTGAAACTATGCTTGGGGATGAGTTTCCAAACAGAATGATTGAAACTTTCATTAGTGTTTTGCGTGAAGCCTCCAATGCATCTCTCAAGCAAGTCTGGCTTCGTCAAGTCCTCGTAAATCGGTTCAATTGCGTTCATGATGGCAGCAGGAATACTATCTCCATGGTGGAAGTTCTTCAAGTTGTTGTTCGCCTTGGCTTTCTGCCACTTGCACCAAGATCTTGATCCCTGCGGGCAAAGGTGGTGAGTTGGATTTTCATCTGTAGATTTTAGGTGATGAAATGTTGCCCATATGGCATTTCTCATTTTATCAACAGAATTACTATGGCCACGGATGGCATTGCCATAGTACTTCGTCAACTGGTCAATCCTTTGAGCAGTTAGACGGTTTCTTCCACCAATGCCCAAGCCATCTGTTAGTTTTGTGCCGGCCAAGCTTTTCTTCAGGTTCCTGAGCCTCGAACCCATCCTCTTCTGAACGTGTCCTACACACTCCTTCTTCGTGATGGTGAAGTCTTGATAGGGTTTGGCATCGGAAAGTGCTTTGAAGACTCTTGAATCTCCGTCTCGAATGTAATTTCCGTACCTTACACCATGGATGGACTCGGATCGCTGGAACATTTCGACGATGCCATCCACTTCCGTCTTGCCAGAGCTACCTTCGTGATTGGCAGAACACTTTTCTCGGTGGGCTTCATACCATTCCTTGTACTGTGCTGTTTCTTCTTCTGGTCGTTTCTCGCAGGCTAGGCAAAAGGATTGCTTCGGAGCAACATCAATCACCTTTCTATTGGTATGGCGTATTAGTATTGAAACGCCTTGAAGGGATGAATGTTCTCGTTTCCTCCAACTACCATCGCTTGATACAGTTTGGCGATCATCTTCTTGATTTTCTGTACTGCAATCTTCCTGCATAGCTGCTTTCATAGACTCTTTAGCTGTAATCAAGCTTGCATCTTTCAAGTCTTGATTAATTTTGTCAAAATTACTGTGAGAGATTGGAGTAGAAAAATCCATTACTCCACATAAAGTCAAACCAGTGTGCCCATGACCAAGAATTCTCATGGCTATAACTGCACGCTTGTTCACTTCATAAGCATTACTTTGTTTTCCAACTTTTCTGCTGGAGTCGATGAAAGCAACTGCGTTACATGATGTACAGGTGATGGATAGCTTGCTACCAACACCTCGTACATCAACTTCATCAAATGTGATGCATCCGCCACAAGCTTTACAAGCCAGAAACTCCTGTAATCCTGGCAGAAGCAAAGAAATGTCAAAGATTCTATTCTGAATTCCACTGGGTTCTACATAAATTGATTTTAGTTTTTATCTAGACCTAGACACAGGAATTTCTGGCTGTACTGATGTTGAGGTACCTGGTAAAGCTTGCGCAACAGATCTTGAACTCCATTCCCTGGACGTTGAAGGAACTGTATCAGGCGTAGGTCATGCTGAAGTGATTGGTGTTGCTCGTTCTTGTTGTATAGATGTTGATGCTGATGCTGGTGCTGGTGCTGTTGTTGAAACTTCCCATTGCTGTTTTTGATGAAAAATCTTGGGTCTTCTCTTTCTTCTTCCAAACCTTCTTTTTCTGTCAGATGATCCTGGAACTCTATGTCTTGAGTCTGGACTCATCTTGATCACAAATCACTCTCACTTACTCTACTTTTTAACCACAAATGCTATCAATATTATAAAATAAATTATTTAATAATATTGAGCAATGCAGAATAAAAGTAGATATGAAAATTCAAAGCAAGTGCTTTTGCGCTCTTGAATTCTCAATCATACGGTAAAACAGGTATCTAAATGAATAGCCTTGTCGAAAGAATATCGCGCGGCCCCGTCGGTAAGCGCCAAATTCAAAATTCGTTTTTTGCATAATTTTATTCATTGACGAATATTTGCGTCTAATTAATTTTTTATAAAGCATAATAAATAATAAAATGCTTTTTTCAAAATAAATTATCAATTTAAATAAACAAAACAGAGGAAAATGTGAAAATAAGCAATTTGCAAATTTTTAATATTGCATAATTTTGCTCATTTTATTAACATTTTTTAACGAATTTTAATTGCATAATAGATATTTTTATTGTATTTTACATATAAATATTATGCATGAGAAGCATTAAAAGCTCGAAACATAATCATGTTCAGTAACACAGCACTGACAAATAAAAACGCGAAAATTACGATTTTTTAAAAATAAGCTATTCGCACGCCTTCAGTTTTTGGTCTGTAGCTTTCTACCCAATTTTTTTTGGGCAAAAGGGACTTCAGCATCGTATTCTACAGACAATTTCCTATACCTCCCGTATACACCACAACTCTCCGCCGCTTTTATTTATTGCTTAACCGTGGAGAACGACGCAACTTATGCGGTTCGCTACCAGATTTAATCAATTGGTCTACGTGGCGTTTTTGCAAAACTCCCTTCTCGTCTTGCACCACGTACGTTGATGGCGATACCTGCTTCTCGATGTCACCTGCTACACGCTTTTCGCTTCTCACACTATAGTCGTTTAACAAAACACTATCGCCTTCGTTTATTTCTACTTGACGTTTACCGCCTCTGGCTATTATTTGTGCGCGCTGTTTTTCAATGACATTTTCGCATACATTTGGTCGTAATAGGTCGAAGCGTGTGCGTAGCTCGCGTTTGTACATTAGGTAGGCGGGGCTTTTGCCTGTAGTGCAGTGTTCTATAGCGCGGTAATCGAACAAAAACATATTGACAGCTGTTTCTAGCGTCTCTCCGCCTTTAACAATTTTCGTGACCTTATCCTTAAAAATACCTACAAAATTTTCTGCTGCGCCGTTAGTCGCAGGGTGATAAGGCGGTGAATACGTATGTCGTACCCCGTTTCTTTCTAGAAATTCGTGGAATTCTTTGCTCTTAAACTGTGACCCTCCATCTGTTACACAATGTGTTGGTAAACCATAACGCGTAAATAGATCTTTAAATATGTTTATTAGCTTATTTGCTTTAGTATTATTTCTAAAATTGATAATTTCCGGCCATTTTGTGTGAGTATCTATAATTATTAAAAACATATTTCCGTAAAACGGTCCTGCGAAATCACAATCGATGCGACTCCATGCTTTGTTTGGATATGGCCAGGTAGTTAATGGCGTTTGAGCTGGTCTTTTTCGCTCAATTAAACAAATTTTGCATTCGCTTACTACTTGCTCTATATCTGAATCAATTTTCGGCCACCAAACATGCGAGTGCGCAAACATTTTGATTTTTACAATACCCAAGTGGGTCGCGTGTAATTCTTTTAGAATAATCGGCCGCATGCTCTCTGGTATGGCTGCTCGCATTCCCCAGAATAAACACCCCTTTTCTACCGATAATTCTAATCGTTTGTAATAGTATGGTTTAAGTTTATCAGGTAAGTTTTTTTCACTCGGCCATTCACTCATTACGTACGTAATTGCACTATTCAGTACATTGTCTCTCTTACTTTCCTCGGCTAGTGTTTTACAGTCGAATGTGTTCAAATTTTCTTCGAAGAAATACGTGCACGAAAAATCAGTTTCATTTAGTTCGATATCATTTTCTACCGGTAATCTAGATAATGCATCGCAGTTTGCGTTATTTGCGGATGATACGTGCTGTATATTATAACGAAATCCCGATAAGTAATATGCCCATCTTTGCAATCGATTATTAGCTGTTATAGGTATTCCTTTTTTCGGGCCAAGAATCAATTGCAAAGGCTTATTGTCGGTTCTTAAGGTAATTTCTTTGCCAAAAATAAACTGGTAAAACCGTTTGAACCCAAAGACAATTGCCATTGCTTCCTTATCTAAAATAGATCTATTAATTTCATTTTTAGCAATTTTCTTTGACGCGTATGCTATTGGTTTTTCTGACCCATCTTTATATTTATGGCCTAATATCGCTGAGAGCCCATAGTCCGAAGCATCACATGCCAATATTATTTGCTCTCTTGGATTATAATGGACTAATACCCGTGGCGAAATTAGCTCTGATTTTACCCAATTAAATGCAGTCTCGCATTTTCCATCCCACTTAAATTCAGAATTTTGTGCTAAATCATAGAGTGCTTTGAGATTATCCGATCTATTTTCTAAAAATCGCGCATAAAAGTTAATTAGCCCCAAGAATGATGATAGTTCCTTCGCGTTTTTCGGCTGTGGAGCATTCACCATCGCTTCCACCTTCGATTTTGCTTTATGCAGCCCGTTTTTATCTATAACAAATCCTAATACTTCGATTTTATTTTGCATTATTTTACATTTCTTTTTGTTTAGTTTCAAGCCGCATGACTCCAGTCTGTTACGAACTTCCTCCAAATTTTTTAAGTGTTCAGCTTCTGTGCTACCTGTTACATAAATGTTATCTAAATAAGCATTTGCGTGATCAATACCCATTAAACATTCGTCTAATTTTCTTTGCACGTCGGCCGGTGCTACTGAAACGCCTTCAGGAATTTTTTTATATTTAAACAGACCCTTATGGGTTATTATTGTTAATAAATGTGTACTACTTTCCTCTACTTCGAATTGCATATAACAATGTTTTAAATCTAATTCCGTGAATGATACACCGCCTTGCAATTCGGAAAAAATTTCGTCTATTGTATGTAATGGATATTTATCAGCGATTATATGAGTATTTATAGTAATTTTGAAATTGCCACATATTCGTATCTCATTATTACTTTTAAATACGGGCACGATCGGTGTTGCCCATTCGCTCGTCGTGACGCGCTCTAAATGCCCTAAGTCTACTAGTCTGTCTATTTCTTTTTCTACAAGCGGTTTTAGCGCGTATGCAACATGTGCGCATTTCATAGCGATCGGCCGTACATTTTCTTTTAACAGAATTTTTATTTTACTTTTGTTGTAAAGCCCCGGCGAATCGCTAAACAATTCTCTATATTTGTTACATAAGTACTGGTCGATATTTTCAACATTTATTTTATTCACTCGGTTATCTTTATTTCTCATAATATCGATTGGCCATAAGTCAAATGCGGCAAGCTATTGTCGCCCTATCAAGGGTGGTCCCGTACCGGGTAATACATAACATTCTAGCTGTTGCGTTTTACCATTTAATTGAACAGATAATCCGATGAGTTTACCGATCGGTTGTAATATTCTATTATCATATGCTTTTAATTGCTCGTTTGTTTTAACAATTTTTAAATGTTGAAAATAACAATTCGCACTTTTTTCCGAAAACACCGTCGCGAAAGTACCGGTATCTACTTCCATTTTTATTAATTTTTTGTCGATTAACACATCGATAAAAATGGGACCCGCATCATTTTTCGCGTTTCCAATCATACTCACATATTCATGGTTCTCACACATTTCAATCGAATAGAAATCTTCAGCGTGCGCAATCTTCGATGATGTCGTTGGTTCATTTATTTTGTTGACGTCCGACTCGAGCAGCTGTACAGTTTTCTTCTCTTCGCGTTTCTCCGCTTCCATTTTCCTACAAGCGCGTTGAAGGTGTCCTTTCCTTCGACAGTAGTTGCACGTGTATTCCCGATATCTACACACCTTGCTTGTGTGGTTTTGTTTACCACAGCAATAACATACGATGTCTCCTTTTGGTTGCCGATGAGCGTTGCCGTCTCCTTGTTAACAGGTCGATTGCTATGCTCCGAATTTTTTGAATGAGCTCCTTCTTTCTCTTTATTTTTCCACTTATTTGTCCGCAAGACGAAAACTTCATTTTTACTATTTTTGCTTTCTAGAGTATTTATTGAGTTAGTGGCATTTTTAACGGCGGTTTCCCGAGCTACTGCTTCTTTTAGCGCCGTATCAAAATCCAAATTGTCTCTTTTGAATAGCTCTACTCGCGTTTCATGGCTTCGTATGCCGCACACTAACTGATCTCTCAGTGCTGATTTTATCTCTGTGAATTTACAATTGAGAGCTAATTTTTTTAATCTTGCGACAAATTCGATCACCGATTCATTCTCTTCTTGGCGTGCCTGGTTAAATCTGCACCTTTCCATGACTTCAGACGGTTTTGGATTTAAGTGATCCATCATGATTTTTGTTAATTCGTTGTACGTTTTCTCGCTTAACTTTTCAGGTGCTACAAGTTGTTTAAATAATTGAAATGCTTCTTCATTTACGTGTGTCAGTAATGAAGCGACTTTCTTTTTGTCGTCTGTGACGTCTCTCGATATGAAATAGAAATCTAAGCGTTCTTGGAATGTTTCCCAATCATCCTTTCCTAGCGCAAATTCTATCTTGCTATTATTTGTTGTCATCGTAATGTCGTCTGAGTCTGAGTCGTATTCTATATGAACGGTAGTTGAAAGCGCTGAATTCTCGATCGACTCAATTGTATTCTCGATTTCTGGCAATTCTTCTAGAATTTTCTTATCCTCTGTACTTGTACTGGCACTTAACTTTGTATGTTGATTTTCATCGATTTTTTCTTCCTGTTTAATTGCGGATCTTAATAATTCGCGGAGCCGGTTGTAACTGTCACTGTCACTGAATGTTATAGTTCTTTTACGTAGTTCTTCTATTATCTGCTCCTTATTCAAATTTTGAATCCACCCTGTTCCTTTAAACTCAGACATTTACTGTACGAAGTCCTTTCACTTTCATTACCCTTGCTGCTATCGTTGAGTACGCCGGATGTTTCACAGTTGTACTGAGTACCTTGCTACTCACTGAATACATGCGTTATCTTGATACTTTATTTGTCGCTTGCACACTTCAGTTCGATGATTTTCTCGTCGCCATAACTATTATGTATCGGGAGTTAATGACAGTAGGCAATTATGAACTTAATATATATTTTATTTATTAGAGTATTGGTATCTGAATGATTGGGCACAACCAGCTCGGCGTCCCGCGTACGACTGACTGTGTCTACATCTTCTCGCGTCTCGGCGCTCACACATATTCATACCTCCCGTATACACCACAGATAAAAATCGCTGCGGGGAGGGAGATTCGTGTGACATTCGTCTGAAGCAGCTGAGGGGCACGTTCTGGCTGCGTCTACATAACGCTAACTCGTGGTTATTCTCTATGAGAGGAACCGAGAAGATCCTCTTCTCCTGCACGCGCAAGGAAGAGTTAACCATCCCAGGAGTCGGCATTGTAGAACTCAGGCCAGGGTGCTCCGCCCATACAGCGGATGCCCACCTAGCGGCCTCACACACGATAACAGCTTTCCTCAACGAATCTAAGTTCGAGACGATCGAGCTCGATTCAGAAAGGATAATCCAAAGCCTCAACGAATCAGCGGGCGCCGAGGCGGAACTGCGCGAAACCATAGAGAAGAAGGCAATCAGCCGAACAGAAGTACGGCAAGGAATGAACCTCGACAGCCTGCGTACACGAAATAGCAGAGCGGGCCAAGGAGCGACCCGCAGAGCCACGTCCTTCAAGCTCCGCAGGCTGAGCAGCGCTTCTGCCACCTTCGGCTATTCAGTATCGGCCACGATCATCCTGCTTGTGATAATAGGGGCAGCAATGTGCCTCTGTTATCACCGACACCGCGGCGGCCCCCTCCGCCGCATGCTAAGACAACAGGAACAACTCATGGCCCTCGAGCAGGCTGAGCAGCCGCAAGCACGCCGCGCGCGAAGAACGGGTATAACAGCCCCAAGCCCCCCGCCGCGCCCTACAAGAGCACCCCCCAGGAGGATGGCGCGGTAATGGGAAAAAAACAGAGAACACCCATAGCGCTAAACTACATTTATTTTCCGTCCCATCGCGCAAAAGCACGTACATCGGCGACGACATCAAGCACTCGATCGATAGCAACTCCACGGCAGCCGGCTGACTCGCCGCAGCGAGGACCCCCTTCCTGCAATACAAATTGTGTTAATTAATTTGGGGGCTGGTAAAACTATACGCGGCCGGGCCCAGGAAGGAGCTACAGAGCACGGAAGCTCATAACCCGCACGCAATACGTCAGCGACGCGCCACGCCGGCGCGCGAGTTCACAAAGCCAACTTTGGAGCCCCCCAGCCCAGCCAGAGCCGAGAATTAGGCCCAGTCCTCTGCGCGAACGGGTAGCAGAGCACCTGAGCCTTAATCCTTCTGTTGGGTTAGCGAACCCCAACACTCACGGTTCGCGAGCAACAGCGCGCGGAAGCCCATAATCTGCACGACCGACGCGCAACCTCGACGAAACAAGCCCACGAGCCCGCATGACAGCAAGAGGAGTGCAAGGGTCTTAAACTCACCGTCACCCCCGAGTAATCTCAGACTAGACGAGTAAAAGAAGAATTGCTAACCTCATGGGGAATTGCAGGGCCACGGCTGCTCCTCGCGAACCTCGTGCTCCCCGCGCCGGTTGATAGTGCGGCACCACTGGCGGAAGGCCCACCCATGCTCGCGATCCCCCTCGACGACCCCCAGATACGAGTGTACCACCTCATGCAGGAGGACATTCTTCACGAAATTGTCAGGCTTGCTCTCCAGCAGTACCCAGTTGAGGCGCACGACGCGCCGGCCGTAGACAATGTCGACGAGCGTGTGGGCCGGAAGGAAATTCACCCATTCCGCAGCGAAGCCAAGCATGGCAGAGCGTGCCTCCGAGTGGAAATAGCGCTCCACCAGCCAGCGCTGGGCCGCACGTAGGTCGAAGCGCAGCAGCCGTTGACTCAAGGCGGGCAGGCCAGGAACCAGCGGTAGGAGGGCGGATCGCAAGCCCCGCGCCGCGCCATCAGAGGAGTCCCCCCGATTGTACCCCAACGACCTGGAGGAAAGAGCGGCAATTAACGCAAATTTTCGACAACACTCGCGTCACAAGCCTCGCACAGGCATACTCACGCAGTAGCCTCGTTCACAGCCTCGAGCGCGCGCATAATGGTCCTCTCCAAAACGAATGGCCAAAGGAGCGCAAACTTCAACGACACGAGCCAGGTACGCCGAGCTTGGCCGGAGCACTCACGCCGACTACAGGGGCGGTAGCAGCCGCAATGCCCGCACAAACAGAGAAGTGCGCAGCTACCGAGGCCAACTTCACTCGGCCATTGCCATAGAATAGCGGCATCATCGCCCCCGGCCTGACACCCCTCTCCTCCTCCGCGGTCCAAGCCCGCCGCGGTCAGGCACAGACAAGAGCGAAGCGCGAGGGCTTGCGAGCAGCAGCAAACCGACGGCGCAGAGGCCGAGTCCCGCGAAGCACCAGCCCACAGAAGAACGAAGTGCGAGGGCTTGCGAGCAGCAGCAAACCGACGGCACAGAGGCCGAGTCCCGCGAAGCACTAGCCCGCAGAAGAACGAAGTGCGAGCGCCGGCGAGCAACGGCTGGCCGACGGCGCAGAGGCCGAGTCCCACGAAGCACCAGCGCTCAAGAGAGTGAAGCACGGGGACTTGCAAGCAGCAGCAAACCAACGGCGCAAAGGCCGAAGCCCACGGCGCAGTTCCTCGCTGTAGAGTACCTGCAAGAGATGCCTGAACAGGCGGGCAATCGCAGCATGCAAAGAAATTTTTTTATTCTACACTTTTCGAGGGTCCGTCCCGCTTCTTTATTTTTTGTTTTTCTTTTCTCTTCCCTCGAACAACGCTACACGCTCCATGCGCCTACGCATCGGAGCCTTGAAGAATGAAGCGCGCCGGCTGCAAGTTCCTCGGGCAGCATTAGCACGGGAGACTGCATTGGAACGAGTCTCCCGGCTCATACCGCCCGACGTCACAGCACGCAAAGCCCGGCCGGGGGCCTACTTCACCCTTCGGAGCTGCGCCACGATACAGAAGGAGGCGTACGACCTAAAACCAGGTAAACAATTAGCACGTCGTAGAGAAAGTTCAAGTAAATTACAAAAACAAAAAATAGATGCCAAAGCAAAATACTTACATTGCCGCGGGAGCACGTCAGCTCATGAACGCGGCTTTCCACGCCAAACGGGTGCCCGAGTACCGGGCCTCCCTACCAGCCCCACACCCTCGGTGACACGCGCACGCAGCGGTAGCCCAACTGCAAATAGAATGGCAAATTACACACCTTCACACAACTACACAAAAACAAAGAATTTCATTATCGTCAGTCGACGATGTTACTTACGCAACCATGCACGTCGCAGATCACGGGCACCTGTGTGTCCCCGGCGCCGTCGACGGCCCACAACTAGTCTCCGATCGGCGGGGCACCCCAGCGCCTAGCAAGCGGCTGACGAGTCTTCGGGCCCGCCGTGGTGCAGTACATGAACATCCAGCCACGGCTGGGCTGGTCAGCAGGCGCGGCCTAAAAGGAAAAAGGGAGGCACCATTAGACCCCGCCGTAACATCCGAATACTCAAAAACACGGGACGCGCGACAGAAGTGATAACTTCAAATTGATTTTAATAGAAACTAGCAAGTGTTGCCTCGCTCGTAATAGAAATTACAATATATCGAAGTAGAGTTAATAGAAAATTGGAATCAGAAGTGCTGTGGGTATGCAAGCACACTAATAGAAAGAAAATCGGCAAACATCTTGCAGCTTCTATATTGTCTACATTATTTAGTCATGCATCAAACGTTAGTTGCACGCCGTCGTCTATCTTCATTGTCGTGGTGTAGGACTATATATATCTGTGGCTTGCAGGAAGAACCACTTACGTGACATTTTGTGAAAATTTTTTTTATGTCGAATTCGAGGTGCTCTTAGTACCCTTTTTCATTGTACAATAATAGGACTTTCAAAATATTTAAATGCTAGCCGATTGCATAATCACATAACTGTGTCTCTCGTAAAAATGTTACCGCAGAACCACTTAAGTGCGCTCATTTTTTTTATTTTTGTGCGAGATACACTGTGTGGAGTACATTAAAGCTGTATAATATATATCTAATTACCTATACCGATATATTCGTTGGTTTTCTAAAATTTTTAAAAATTTTTTTAATGTTTTTAAATTTTTCAAAAATTGTCAATTTGCAAAAACAAAAAAATGACTGAAATCACTCTGATAAAATTCGTACGTATTCCTTAGCTGATTCTAAGAACTTATTCCTCTTGAAAATTGTTTCCAAAAGTGCGTGTTTTCTGAATAAAAAATTTGTAAAAGTCTTCGTAAAAAATTTTCAATTATATAATATGCGCCAGTTTGATCACACCGAGGTTCAAAATCAACCCCCAAATCACGTATCTTTTAGGTTTGGACATTTATTCCATTGGTTAGAGGAGTTTCAGATACATTGCAAATGAAAACGTTCTTGAAATCTCGAACTAAAAAACAAAAAATTGTGGAAAAACCATGCTCTTTTCCTTTAAGCCGTTTTTTCTCATTGTTAATAATAATTTTCGAAAATTTAAATTACACCATTAGAAAGGACATAAGTTAAACTTTAAAAATATGCCCCACCCGAATTTTTTAAATTGCAAATTACATTAGTTACAAGCCAAGAGAGTGACCGTAATAAGCACTTATCTGCAAAGTTCCCGCAGAACCGCTTAACACGAGTAATTTGTTTAGCTTGCGTGTCGAGAAAGAAACTATTTACAAATGTAATACTACGGTTGTATTCGTATTAGATAACTAATCAAATGAGCCAATACTTAGATCTATTCTCTGACATTTCGATCTTACGTATTACTTCAAACATTGAAATCGCTTTTTCTCGAAAACACGAAAAAGTCACTTAAATGGTTCTTCCTGTAAGCCACAGATATATATATAAACTCTATGTGTGTGTGTGTATAAGTATACTCGTAAAGTATACCTATATATGTATAGAGGTAGAGGAGATACAGAAACACACAGTACACCTACACACGCATACATACATATGCAGAGGGAAAGCCCTGAACGCTGTACTGTATACAGCGCCTACAAGGGCCCAGAAGGGCCTAAGAGTGGGGAGTATAGAGAGGACATACAGTATAGAGAAGCTAGGTCTTGCTCTAAGTCCACTGCATAGAAACTACGGTAGTGGGGATCGCTGCACTCCCCTCGCTCTCTCTCCTTTTCCCCTCTTTTGCTTTCCACGCTTTCCCTATGCTATATACCTATATATACAATTTTTTTTTACGGAAAACATGTGGTCGAGGGAACGCTTTTTCGTTACTTTTTAGTTACCCCTCAGGCGAGCCATAAGAAGTTATCACTTCAAAAAAACAAAAAAAACCCCGCTCACTTACATCACGGCACAGAACATTCTCTCACTGGTACGTGGCGGTCATCACCATCCCGGCACTGGCCCCTGCGGCATGCAGATAGGCGTCAAACTCCGGCGCACACATCTCCACGGCATCCGGGGCATCCCATGGCCTGAAACAAGAGCAACACTCAAAAACAATCAGCAAAATCACTTGCAAACATGCCACTTGCACGACACGCGCGATCACTCACGGGTATTCACTCGGATAGAACAACGTCATCGTAGTAGCTGGTCTCAAAGGCACACGTCTGCACGGCCGGACAGTCAGTCTCGCACTCTCACACTGCTCCGCCCGTCGCACTCTCGAGCCCCCGGAATGCGCTTATCGCCCCGAAGTATAAACTTCAACTTCGGAAGCGATAAGCAGGCCCTAGCGAGCGCCAGCGGTCGGCGGCAAGTGCGGGCCCGGGCTACGAAGTTTTACGACGGCCGGCAGCCTCAACCGTCATAAAATCCCCGAACCCAAAAACTCGCAGGCACTCGAAGACCTCTCAACTGCACGCGCGCGGCTACACGTGTACCTAAGTTTACGCGCTTTTGCCACGCGTTCTCGGGTCAGGGAAATACGAATGAACACAACACGCGCACACGGAAAACAGCGGCACGCAAGCAAAACAAAGACCAGCCGAGCTGCTCCAGGCGGACGACGTGGCGATTACCGGCAACGCCGCACGAAGCAATACTTCGGATTCAAGGCTGTGCGTGACTACAGCTTCGCCATGCGCTCCGTCGGCCATCGGAATGCGCTTATCGCCCCGGCATATAAACACCCACAGGTTATATTGCCATTGGAAAAAGTTTGAATTATAAACATTTATGATTTGCAGTATTTATTATGCTGTGAAGTAAGAATATTTATTAAGTTAGCAGAATATCTGGTGCAAGCGGAAAATTTTTATTTTGATAATAAGTAATTCATCTACTAGTGGGAAGGATTGTTTTTTATGGAGGATCGTCTCCTTATGGAGGACTATCCACCTCTTGCTGTGAATTATAGACTTTTTCTCTATCCAGATCGGATGGAATGTACCATAAAAAGGTGTTAAAAAGTGAACTTATTATAAGTTGTATACAGAAAGTGATTGTGTTATTTTAAACGAGAATAAACTTATGAAAAGTATTATCCAAACAATTATTATGTGAAGTTGAAAATAGTGCTAAAAAGTAAATGTCTAAAATTATATACAATACATGAAAGATTCATGAAATGATTCTTTGTTAAAATATATCCTTTTATTTTTCAGTTTTTTTTACTATTAGATTACATAAAGAAATAACTATTCTGTGATGTGGCAGCTAGTAAAGTGTTAAGAATTCATCTTTCAAGAAAGTTTACGTTGTTGAAGTAAATATGTAACTTTTTCTATCGTCTCCTGGGTTCACCTTTCAAGCAAGTTTCTACATTCTTGAAGTGGATGTGTAATTTTTTCTATTGTCTCCTGGGAGGTAGACTATCAGGCTATTCGTCGAAAGGGATCCTGATGAGAAGCTAGTGAAAGTGTTGTATTTTCATTATCCAAGAATCAAAGAAAATTTATACAGAATTTCCAGTTTATATAATTTTCTTATGATGTGACAAGTTGGTTAAGTGTTAGGATTATATTCGAAGCTAGTGAAGTGTCAAGAATATGCATCGCTCATGCATGAAAGTTTCTAAGTTGTTTAAGTGTATATGAATAATTCATAACTTTTCCTATCGTTTCCTGGGAGGTAGACTCTCAGGCTATTCGTCGAAAGGGATCCTGATGAGAAGCTAGTGAAAGTGTTGTATTTTCATCGTCCAAGAATCAAAGAAAATTTATACAGAATTTCCTGTTTATATAATTTTCTTGTGATGTGACAAGTTGGTTGAGTGTTACGATTAGATTCAATCTTCCACGCAAGAAAGTTTCTACAATTGTGGGAGTGCTTATGTTAACTTTTCCTATAGTCTCCTGGCAGATAGACTCTGAGGCTGTACGTCGAAAAGAATTCTTATGAATAGATAGTAAAAGTGTTTTATTTTCTTAGTTCAGAGAATATTCAGTTTATATAAGGAAAAAATTATTTTCTATTGTGAGAAGCTAGTGAAGTGTCAAGAATATGCATCGCTCATGCATGAAAGTTTCTAAGTTGTTTAAGTGTATATGAATAGTTCATAACTTTTCCTATCGTCTCCTGGGAGGTAGACTCTCAAGCTGTTCGTCGAAAGGGATTCTTATGAATAGCTAGTGAAAGTGTTTTACTTTGTTGGATTTTAGAGATTATTCAGTTTATATAATAGAGAATATTCTTGCTTGATGCAACAGTAATGTTTTATAGAATAATCAGCAAGTGTATATTATATACTTACTCCATCGATTTCATGGCTTTAGGTTCTAAATTGTCAGGTGCATAACTATAAAAATCAAAACTATAAGTTCTTAGATAAACTCAATTGTATTGTTTTAGCATGTTAAAACAAGCTTTTATAGCTATAACAGATTTTAAATCAGGCGAAGACCGAAATATTCAAAATGTAGCTTACTTATTTCAATTATATTCTTCGCTCCCATTTCTATATGTAGTCATTATTATAGTAGTGATTAAAATCTATGGATATTTTACATACATTTTTTAGTACCTTAATACAGTAGTTATTATATATAAGCTCTGGTCTTTGTAAACATGTATTTTTTGCAGATATTTATTCCATTTTTAATGGGACCAAATGGAAGTTGATATTATATATATATATTTTATACTTTCTTTGATATTATGGTTTAGCAGTAAATTCAGTATATATAAATTTTATGGCTGTGATGAATAAATATTTAACGATGAAAGTAAATTAGGTTGTCAGCTATAATACAGAGTGTAAATAATAATAGAAAACATTGAACGTAATTCAACACAGCGAACCAAGATAAAAGACGTTGAAAGATTCACAGTTTGCACTTCCAATGCCTTTTTCACATACCCCAAACTCAATATAAATAGTTTAACGTACCACAGAGCAGTTTGGCATAAGAGTCTGTCAAATAACAAAACAAGCAAATAGTTAACTTAATAGACAGGCACCCCAAAAGCATTATTAATATCCCATATTGGACCCACAAATAAAACTTTCAAACTATAATTTAAAAAAATTAAAGCAACGCACTTGCACGAAGCACTGAGTTCATAAGTATTCCTCTATTCATGCACAAACAAAACTTGGTCGGCAAAAGTCATTATCAATTCCATAGGCAATAAAACAAATAATTAAGCCAACACACAAACTAAATTCAATGTGCACAATTATTGAGATCCACTATTTACACATCAAAACTTAGTCGAACCCAGGAAGAGCAATCTGAAAGAGACGGCCTTTGCTCCAAAAGACGAACTCAATCAGATAGGTCTGACATAAACATACACCAATAAGTCCATTCAAATCCAGGGAAACAGAGCCAAACAACACAAAACACTTTAACATAAATTAAATTATTATGTGAATTATCATATATATTATGTGAATTATATTATCATGTGAATTATTATTAAATTATTATGTGTAGGAAAAAAAGTGAAAATAACTATACCATTTTTTGCTTGTTCTCGACAAATCACACTTGAGATCCACAAATTCACACAATAATTATTGAAAAGCACCATAGTGATTTACACTTATTCACACATATACATAATTTAAAAACTACAAAAAGTCAAAAGCACTAGTCAAGTCATGTAAATTAATTAAATATGTTTATTAAAACACTCTACAACACTGTTGTACTTCTCACTACAAAAAACTTTAGCGAAAACTTGTGCACTAGCTTCGGCATGCCATTCCAGGGGAGACGTCAAAATCTTCTTAAGACGTAACACACAAAATTCGAAGCAGCATTGACCCAGTGACCTGAAAAAAAAAGACAAAATTCTTTTAACAAAGCACCGGTGCTTTAAATCAACAAAAAGTCTCAATAATTTAAATAAAAAAAAATAACTTATCTGACTCCAAACAGCAATGATCGACCAAGGGAAAGCACAAGTTTTCCATCACCACAGTGTACAAGTCCCAAAAGAAATCACTCCTCGGAGTAGCTGACCATCCATAGTTGCTCCTGAGTACGAGTTTCGATCCCGTAACAACAATTTTAAAATACTTTAGCAGCGACAAAGTTAATCACGCGAGAGGTTAAACACTGACGGTATAGCAGACGTAACGTCGATAACCCCAGGACTACAGAGCGACTTACCGACGCCACAGACTGAGCACGCGCGCACACTATTAGAACTAGGGCGCTAGTGACAAATACTAGTACCACTGCCACGGCCATCTTCAGTGAGCATATACATATTAATTTTTAAATTTATAACTTATTCAGTTGATGTTAACTATTCTCTGTAATTTAGGTATTACATACTTTTTAAAAGTAGTGAAATCTCCCCCCCCCCCCCAAAAAAACCTTTTCAAGGTAAAAGGCTGGCAAGTATAAGGTTGTTTCTTCATGTAAAACTTGAAGATTAATTTTGCAACTCTTGATATCTCAATGTCACAAAAATTCCAAGTGTTTTCTCTATCTATACAGTTATTTCATTATATTAATCAAAGTTAATTTTTAAACTCTCGATATCCCTTATGTGGTGAAAATTCAGAGTGCTTATTCTAAAAGTCTATTTTCATTATGTAAATTAAAGTCAAACTTTCAATAATAATGTAAATAATATTCTAGCAGGTTTATTGTGTACGTTTATTACTTTTCCCTTAGTAAAGGTTAATAAGAAATGTGATTATAATGCAATGATTAAAAAGGTATTTCTAATTAGTTCAATAAATAATTATGTTAATATGTGTGTCTTCTTTTACCTCGTAAATGAGTGAATCACAGACACTGAAAGAACATGATGCTTATACATGAAGCTGAATAACTTGAAATTTTCATCTATCTATATCAATATGAATGCGTAAACATCTTTGGTTGAAGGATCTGTTGGAAAGACTACCATTTCTTTAGTGTTTCTTCTCTATACCTTCGATTTTACATAAATTTCAATTTTAATATAACAAAGGAAAGTTATGATATCAATAAAGAAATTGGCAAGTTTTTGTTATAAGAAGCAATTGAGTTGATATAAATAAATAATTGTTTAAATCGGAGAAGGATTATAAATATATATGTATTCATCATTATAAACACTCGACCAAATTGTGACATGTGAAAAGGTGGATAGCCTGTGAAAAGATACTGTCGGTAGAATTGTCGGAATAACTGTGATTGCCGCCACGTCCTGCGCATTTCCAGCTGACGTTTAATGACTGATCACTCTTACGCCGTATTTAGTGTTGGAGGTTAGGTCACCGTACTTCCGGTAAATAGAGCGTTCCGTGACCGGTCACAAACATGCGCAAAGCATAGCACTAATTCGATATTATTCAAAGTTCAATAGTATCCGAATGTACATATAGGAATGATCTTCTTACATGACATTATCACATGAAAAATGTGCCCATAATATATTACAGGATTGTTTCGCATTATGAAAACTTTTTCGATTATTTATGGAAGCAGCGAGCGGATGTACAATCTACTCTACTTAGTAATTCAGTAAATTGCTATCCTTATTTCATGAAAAATCTATGTCCAAGACGATCATTTGCAATTAAATATAAGATTCAATTCATACAAAAAATCGATCCCACATTTAAAAAAAACAGTAACAAATTCTAGCATGCAGAACGCAATTTTTTTTATGGAAAAACTTGCCGTCCCATCCTATCATAGATAATCGATGAACTACTAAATGTCAGTGTAATCAACAATCTCATAAAATTTTTAATATACTTATAATATATGTTTATGTATAATATTTATGTATAATATAATATTATGTTAAACTGTGAGAACGATAGCCTCAAATAAAAATTGTAGTTCTATTTTTTTTATTAAGTATGGATATAAAACTAAAATATAAACATAAATGTTAATTTAATATTTTTTAGCTTGATTGATTTCCGAACTTTAATCATAGAAATTTATTTTATAACATTTTTGTAATACATAATATTAATTATTTTTATTGAACATCTTGTAACCATTCGATAATAATAACATGCTTTTATGAAACATACATACAAATACAAATAACCAAAAATTGTGTTTACAATGATTACAACCAGAAGTTTGAATTCTTCAAAAATTGGTTAAGAATAGTAGTAAATACATATAGAATGAAAAATCCGGTACGAGATTTTCTAACAGTGTTTTGTTAACAACAAATTACTTTGGATAACCATGCACAATTTTGAGATAGTGCCCATCGGTATCTATTATAGGACGGGACGGCAAGTTTTTCCATAAAAAAAATTGCGTTCTACATGCTAGAATTTGTTACTGTTTTTTTTAAATGTGGGATCGATTTTTTGTATGAATTGAATCTTATATTTAATTGCAAATGATCGTCTTGGACATAGATTTTTCATGAAATAAGGATAGCAATTTACTGACTTACTAAGTAGAGTAGATTGTACATCCGCTCGCTGCTTCCATAAATAATCGAAAAAGTTTTCATAATGCGAAACAATCCTGTAATATATTATGGGCACATTTTTCATGTGATAATGTCATGTAAGAACATCATTCCTATATGTACACTCGGATACTATTGAACTTTGAAAAATATCGAATTAATGCTATGCATGGAGGAAGAGAGAAGGAGATCAAACTCCTATGGGCTCGCGATGCAAAAGCGACAGTAGTTTTCAGATGGAGATCGCCAGCTCCGCTTGCCGAAACTAACTAGACCGGAGGAGTAATAGCGCCTCTGTCGGCGGCTGATTCAGTTATATGCGTTGAGCGATGTTGAAACTTGTAGATTGAAAGCTTCCGAGTTCAAATCTACCTTGGAAATTTTTTTTTGGTCATAGATTTTGTTTAATGAAAATAGTTATATAATAATTACTTTTGCCATTAACAAAATAAAATAGAAATATGTTGATAATTAAGAGTAATATGTAATTAACAAGTTATAATTTTAAAACAATTAATTTTTTTTATCGATCATTAATTATTTTATTATTAGTTATTTTATTAATTTTTAGTAAAAAAAAACAAAATTCTAGGGCAAGGGAAAATGTAAATAATAGAAACGAATAAAAGAAAATTATTTTGTCAATTTATTAAATTTAAATAATTTAACTTTTTTTGGTTTGCGTTCATTACTTTTTGATAAATTTCTTTTCCTTTTACTACTTGCAATCACATCACTATTTTGTAGTTTCAACTCATTAGCATTATCTGGAGCATAAGAAAGTTTACTCAATTTTCTTCTCTCTCGCGTTGTCTCCTTTTCAATTGAGTCGTTTTTGTTTTCTTGTTTAACAATGAAAAACATTCTGGTTGTTAAAAAGAAGGATATAATTCGATGAGTGAATGTAAATGAATGCATTTCACAGCCAACGAATGAAATTGGAGCAAGTTTTTCCAAAGCTTTGGTGATTTGGAAAATTGTATCCGCGTTAATCGCAGATGTATTTAAAACTTGCAGGGTAGCTTGCTCCAATGAACTAATCAGATTGAATAACTGAAGTGATGATTCTTTTAAGAAACCTTTTGTTCGCATTCTTATTAATTTATATGCTTCACAATCTTCATTTTCAGTTCCTCGTTCCAACGACGTCAGGCAATCATTGCAAATGAATGATTTTCCATTGGCAAAATATTTTGCAAACCTTGTGGCTTTTCGCGCCACGAAGCCTGCTATGTATGCCAGCACGTAGTCTGACGTTGTGCAATTAAAATAATTTTGCTCTTCCATGAGCGTCATAGCTTCAGATAAAGTGTCAGTATGCACTCCTTTGTCCAAAATAGTATCTATTTGGGCATCCCACTGTTCCCGGCGATCATGCACGTTAGTAATATCTTTTATATTAATTAAAACGTTAATGACTTCACTTCCAGAAACATTTGAGCCCTTGGGCGGCTTTATTAAAGAATATGTCGCAACAAGCTTATACATTTGCATAAATAAAGTGGAATCCGGGTGATCATTGGATCCACAACAGTTGCGCATCATCCCAAAAAATCTCTGAAAAATTATTATTGTAGAATTTAATTACAAACCTAAGCTGAGATATCAGTAACTAAAATATTGTTGAATAGTTGCGTGATGCGGATTGATATTGTACAAATTAGACAAATTGGAAAACGTGTAAAAACTTAAAACTTTTTTACACTTTTTGAAAGTTACGAACTTCGAAAAGCTTTTTCCAATGCAAATCTACTTAAAATATTATTAATTTCATTTCATAATATTGTATCTGCTAATTTGATCTCTATATTTACTTTTAAAAATTGTGTATGTACATACCTCCAAGTTATCCTGATTTAATCTTGCGGTCATGAGGTATTTGAAATCGCATTTATCAATTAGATATGAGCAGATTTCCAAAGCTCCTTTTAAAGAAACTTTTAGGCCGTAACACGTTGAATCAGTAATGAATTCAAATTTATCATTTTTTGCCTTTTCTTCCCATTCTTTTAAATAAACTAAAAAGGATTCTATATTCTGAAAAACAATAGAGAAATGTTTTTTACTATGAATGCTGCGCAATATATGTTCATAAATAAAAAATAATTATTCTTAATAATAAACAGAAACGATAAGGAGCAAACAGTACCGAAAAGCTGAGAAAATTGTATATAAAATTTTCTGTAATTTTGTTAAAATAGTTTAAAAAACAAATCTAATAAATTTTGTAAACCTTCCATATTTCATTCCCGGGTTGTAAGCTATTTGCAGGCGTTCTACTGTTCATAGCAGTGATGAGTGATTTCATCCTTCTACAAAACTTTGTTGATCCGTCACAATCTGCAAGATCTGGGTGCTTCTCTTTCAGAAGGTCCATGCTGTCAGCAACTCCAAAAAACTGTTACATGAAGTAATTTTTATTATCATCACATAAACAGTGATTTAATTATTGTTGTGTTATCACGCGTTGCTTAATATAAATCGTGTTTTACCTGAAATGCTAAGGCTACATTCATCTTCTGGTAATACTGAGGATTAATGTGTTCTTCCCTTAAATGATAATTTACTTTCAAATTAAATGCGGCAGGATTTTCTATGGCGAGTAAGGCATACCAATGCTTTAAGCTAACTTCTCCATCGAGGGTCTGAAAGGAAATTTATCGAACCCAAAATTAATTTTGTACTATTATATACAAGCTTTTTACAAGATTAGATCTCGTCTCGAATCGACGTATTGTTTTTAAAATATTTTGTTATTTATATAGAACTAGCTCTAAAAAACGCAATTTCCAAAAATATTTTAAAAAACAATAATTATATATAAACATATTGATAATATAGTCTTATATCAATATTCATGCATGTATTAATCGCAGAGAGCGCAACTTGCATTTATTCAACATAAAAAATACTACTTTATAAAATTATTTATTATTATTTTGTACTTCTTTGTAATTCTTTTTGAAAACATAATTTATCAGTCAGTAAACTTTGTACGTCGATCCCTGATATTACAATAAAAAAACGTATTAATAAAATCGTGCTTGAGTTTCAGACAATTCGAGACAAGATTTCGATTTTTTTAAAATAATGTATGTATATTGTTAAAGTTATATTTACCCAAATTTTAGCATACTTATATTGCTTGGAAAAGAAATTACGCAAACATTTAATAAGGTGTGGGAAGTCGGAAAAAAACCATAATCTGCGTTGTGGATCAACAATATGTTCGACACTAACACAATCCTCAGTTACACCAAATAAATCCCATATAGACCTATTCCATGATGCGCCATCATTGGCTATTCCATCAACTTTGAGGCCAGCCCTCTCGGCTAATATAATAGCTTCCATCATTATATGATGCAAGACAGTACCGTTCGCACTACCTTTGCTCAGGAAGCAACCCAGTGCTTGAATCCATTTTCCTTTAAAGGGTTGAAACATGATAACAAGGGCGTGATCGCCTTTTTGATTTTTTTGATGATCCGGTGTATACATTCCAAGATTGGTAAAACCTTCTATTTTTAAATTCTGACGGTTAAATGAAACACTTTTTGTCAGTTTCATCTCGTCGACAAGTAAAATGCCTATAAAAATACGAAATAAAAAAATTAAAACGACGTTTCTCGCGAAAACTTTATGACTCGTCCCTGAGCGCAAGTCATGAACACATCGAATATTTATATATCCCCTTTGACAATTTTTTGATTGGAAAAGTTTGCAATGAAAAGTTATAACAACGGCGGTTATGTACATTTTTCAAAAGAATTATAGGTTCATTACCGATATCTTAATTCAATAAGCGTAAAGTCAAAGCAAATATGCTCCATCGAAAGCTTGATCAAACTGTTTTTCGCTCGGGATACACAATCGATTGTACAAACATTGTGGACGGATGCTTATACTTGAAAGTGCGCGAAAACTTCGAGGCAATGCACTTCTGTAGGTACTGCAATGCTTTTCCGATTGTGATGTCGGATTATCTTTGCATAAAAAAATAAAAGCTCAATTCACTGTGCATAGTTGATGTGAAGAATTAGGTAAACGAATTTTCATTTAAATTGACTTGTTCTTATTAACTTTGTTAAATATGTGTACACATTATTTTTATAAATAAATATTTTGATATAATAAAAATTTGCATTCCATGGTACGGCAATGTGCAGAGCGCTCGATTAATTTTTGTTGATTTTAAAGCTTGCTATAACTCGTTACCAAGTTTCCATAGAAATTTCACAATCTCGATTGTAAATATTACTTTTTTGTAACAAAGCCTTCACCCTCCATGCAAACAAGATGATCACCCGCAACACGAGACTAAATTAGATCGCGGAGGTTCGCGTAGATGTTGACGAGAAATTGAATAACACTAATTCTAGCAAGCGTGGTGACTGTATTAAGGACGTTTCGAAGAATACGACAAACGAGTAGCAACCGTGCTCTAAGAGTATCGCTGATATCGGGTAGTTAAAGTCATAGATTACATCGAATGCCGCTGATCGAATTTTCTCGTCAAAATATAATCGAAAGATCGATTAGGCATATCCTCTACTTCCCTTATCCGCACAAAGAGACCAAAAACATGACCTGTAATATACCCACAGCGCTCGCGTGCGCTACTTTTCGCGCAGCGCAGCCTTGCGCAAAACAGCCCGAGACACGATCGTACTTGTATGCGTAAAAAATATGTTTTCTTCTCTCTCTGCTCTGCGCCACCGCCGCGCCAAAACGAAAATTCAATAGGTGCGCGAAAACCAGTGGAAAACCTACGCCGTGTGTCTCTTGAATGTTGCAGCTACTCTCGGGGCTCACGTGACCGAACTCGCGGCTTTTTATGTCTTTCCCCTTTTTATAGGTCTTTCCTTCCTTGTCTTCTTATTTTCTAACTTTTTATAGGTCTTTCCCCATCGTGTGTGTATTATAGGCAATCGCGATTTTAAAATACGCGCAACATTCGTGAGATGGAAAGCGAATCATAGATTACATCGAAGCTCAACTAGGTAGGCAAGCGACGTGAAATGGAGCTGTGCGATTAACAGTTAAGATGAATGTTTTTACTAGTATCACACTTACCATGCCAATTTGATTCATTCATCGATTCGGTTTTTTTCTGCAATACATCGAATGTTTTATCGTCAAAACCATAAGAGCTTTTAATCATTCTCATGTATCGACTTAAGGTTTGCAGAGATGGTAGTGCTAATATCTTATGATCCCGCAAATGTGAATACGCTTTACGGCTCTTTATTCTCAAGAGTAGACATTCGTAGATCCACGCATTTGTATACCGAATGCCTCTGGTATCTTTTGTTATCGATGCTTCAAAACATGCTTGCACGGCACTCCGCTGACTTTCAGGTAATAAGTCGCAATATTTTGTTAGTGCATCTCTATCGGCCTGAGCGCATTTCCTTTTTAAACATTTAACGTGTTCCTTACACTTCTGAATCTGTAATAAATTCGAAAATAATATTCATCTAATAATAAATATTATAATTAAAATTGATTTTAAAGATCGACCTTCTTTATCAATCTGTTTTTCATTTTTTTTAAGTTTTCGCTTAACAACGTACGTCGTTTGCGATTTTTTTTCAGTTTATGAACTTTAGCAGCATCTGCAGCCACTTTGTGAATCAGAGTGTTTCTGAACTTTGTGCATTCTGTGCAACGCATTCTTTTTGGACCAGGTGAAGTATGATGCCTAGTTACGTATCCAAAGCAAGTTGGTGCTCTGAAAAAAATAATTTTGCGAATATATAATATCTAATTTATACAAAAAGTAAAAATGCAAAATGCACGATTATAGCTTAAGGAAAAAATTATTTATGTAATATATTTAATATTTATATTTAGTACCTTGTTATGCCATTTGCTTTTTCACAAGGATAAATTGTTTCAGAAACAAACAATATTGCTTTCGATAGATCATTAATATTTTCAACCTTGGCAATTTCATCAATGGACACTAAACATTCTTCCATGTAAATCTGTATATAAATAAAAATATCAATCTATACACACACACACACATACATATATAAAGTAAACAATTTCTTACTTTTAAAGTCATATCCGACAAAAGAACGATATTTCTTGATACTCCACTGTATTCTTTTTTCCATTCGGTCCACATGAGACATTTCAATCCATTTCTTATAATTTGCGGAATCCAACCTGAAGGTAATGGAATTGCTCGAGAATTTTGCACAAGCTCATTACAAATTTGTGTGTATTGCGCATTAACAGTATTTTTATTCAAAGAAGGAGATAATTCCTGTACTGCATTGCATTGTTCCAAATCGTTCACCGCCGTTGCTAGACAATCTGTTGTTGCTGTAAATATTATTAATTAATATTTGTAGATGCATAAAATTTTAATAAAACTTACAATTGCATTCCTGATGCATAATCGATTTTTCTGTGCTGCAGGATGTACTTTTGCAACTTTGTGAATTATCGCTATTCTGAACCTTTCCATTTTCTTTCTCATTACCTCGCGCATACTCGGTATCATCAAAAAATTCATTGCATTTCTGAAGAGCTGTTTCATCCTGAGTAATGTCAATTTGTTTATTGCAACTTGCTAAAGGTAATCGTGGAAATGTGTCAACAGGAGCTAGCATTAATAATAGAATAATTATATTATTGTTATATCAAGTTAGAATATTTACAATTTATAAATAACGTTATTGTAAAAATAATCGAGTGCTATATACTTCTATCATATTATACTACACTGAAATTAAAAAAAAAATCTGTCGCCAAAAAAGACGGTCCGATAAAAGAAAAAATTCATTTTATTTCCATAATAATTAATAAATAAAAAATAAAAAAAATCTCACTGATTTTAAGAGCAGTTATCTCATTTTCGAAAAAAAAATATTATGCACCGACGCATACACCCGTACCGACGCTTTCTTAATCAAATAAAGTAATTTTACAAATTTATTGTTTAATCTTATATAACAATAATATTTAATAAATATACTCACAGCATGCGGTACTTGGTTTAGGTAAAAAATTTCCCTCTACAAAGCAGGGTAGTGCTTGTCTATTATCAGCATTTTTCTCACTCTCAACGGATGGAAAAATTGAAGGCACAGAACCTTTTCTTAAGGAACATTTATCTTTTGCCAAAGATAATGTTTTACCATTAGGAAGAACATGTATAAAATGTTTATCAACATCCTCTTTCTTAAAATGTATTTCGCAAATACGATGAAAACTTTTCAACGAGTCCCCATTTGGCACAGCTTTTCTCCATAACTCAAGAACTGCATCCTATACAAATAAATATATTATGATTAAATATGTAAGTTTATGTCACACAACGATGTGCGTAAAAGTTCGAATAGGTATATTACTGATGTGGGTCTAAACATAGCAACGTGCACTTCACTATCGTTGCCTTTTCGTTTTAATTTCGATTTACACCCACGTATAAAACACGACATCTTTATTGCAACGTAATTATCGAATTAAATCATTTACAATACTATAAAACATATAATAATACGCACGAATACTCTTGATGCAGACTAACGACTGAACGGTTCGTCAGCCACAACGAAAATGAGAAAAAACGAAAGTCTAATGTTTTGATTCGAAGTTAGGTTTGCTGCATGTTTCAGTAGAAATTCGCACTCCGCGAAATACTGAAAACTCGAGCTAGTGAGGATTGTTCGCGGAAAACCGTCTTGTAAAGAAATTAAAAAAAAGTTTGTATTATATTTTTTTATTCAGAATTATAAAAAAATATAATTTTTATATTTAAAAATAATTAATAAACATAAAATTAATTGGTAAGATAATCCATGTGTATGTGTATATATATATATACACACACTTATGGTTATTTCATATTGAAATATTATATTATTACTATGATTAATAAGTGCCAAGACTTAAAAACCTGCATATAAAAATATAAAAAAAAAAAGTTCTTGCACGGGATTTGAACACATGGCAAAATAATACTTTAGACACCACGACCATTAATACTTTGGTAATATGTACAATAAAACTTACATATGATCATCGCCCCCCTCCGGGGGTTTAGATTTAGTTTAGGTTTTAGATTTAGTTTAAGGATTAGATTTTTATTAAAGCTTTTGGGTTTAAGCTTTTGGGTTTAAGCTTTAAGGTTTTTATTTAAGCTTTGTTGTGTCGACGAATTACGGGACGATTGTTCTATTCGGAAATGTTGTTACTATTTATAGTGCGAAATAAAATTCCAATGTGATTTGTTATTCATTTATTTATTACAACAATCATATAAAGTAATTTTCAGAAAGTAGTCGGTATCTTCTCAGGGTTTTACCCTCTTATGGTAATGCGAGTAAGATCAATCGCCAATAGATGACATTGTTACTCATTAGGTCACAGCCGTTTTGACGAGCGGGCCTGACGATCTTCGCTGAAAAAGTGTCGCCATATTTTGAGTACGGAGTTTGGTCTCCTTCTCTCTTCCTCCATGGTGCTATGCTTTGCGCATGTTTGTGACCGGTCACGGAACGCTCTATTTACCGGAAGTACGGTGACCTAACCTCCAACACTAAATACGGCGTAAGAGTGATCAGTCATTAAACGTCAGCTGGAAATGCGCAGGACGTGGCGGCAATCACAGTTATTCCGACAATTCTACCGACAGTATCTTTTCACAGGATATCCACCTTTTCACATGTCACAATTTGGTCGAGTGTTTATAATGATGAATACATATATATTTATAATCCTTCTCCGATTTAAACAATTATTTATTTATATCAACTCAATTGCTTCTTATAACAAAAACTTGCCAATTTCTTTATTGATATCATAACTTTCCTTTGTTATATTAAAATTGAAATTTATGTAAAATCGAAGGTATAGAGAAGAAACACTAAAGAAATGGTAGTCTGTCCAACAGATCCTTCAAGCAAAGATGTTTACGCATTCATATTGATATAGATAGATGAAAATTTCAAGTTATTCAGCTTCATGTATAAGCATCATGTTCTTTCAGTGTCTGTGATTCACTCATTTACGAGGTAAAAGAAGACACATATATTAACATAATTATTTGTTGAACTAATTAGAAATACCTTTTTAATCATTGCATTATAATCACATTTCTTATTAACCTTTACTAAGGGAAAAGTAATAAACGTACACAATAAACCTGCTAGAATATTATTTACATTATTATTGAAAGTTTGACTTTAATTTACATAATGAAAATAGACTTTTAGAATAAGCACTCTGGATTTTCACCACATAAGGGATATCGAGAGTTTAAAAATTAACTTTGATTAATATAATGAAATAACTGTATAGATAGAGAAAACACTTAGAATTTTTGTGACATTGAGATATCAAGAGTTGCAAAATTAATCTTCAAGTTTTACATGAAGAAACGACCTTATACTTGCCAGCCTTTTACCTTGAAAAGGTTTTTTTTGGGGGGGGGGGGGTTATATACACATACGTATGTTGTACACATCCATTCCCAAAACTACAAAAGTGTACGTGTATGGTGAAAACATATATTTTCAACATATTTTCACACAGCATTCTATATATAAATACACATTTAGTACTATATTTATATTGTATATACATATACTGTTTCCATGTATACACACATCTATATCTCCATAATGACAATGCTAAAAATGTATATTGAGTTTAGTACGCTATTATGTTTCTTTCATATATTATTCACATACATATAGTGCGCGGGCCTGACAATAATAATATTTTCAGATCAATATTCATGTATATCATACGTTGCGTATGAAAAATTTAAAAATTTGTGAAAAGAATGACAATTTTTGGTATTTGCATTAACTTTACAGTAACTTCATAAACATAGCATAAAAGTTGAGAAAAATATATGTTAATTGAAAAAAAATGATTAAAATTGCTGCTTTGGTTGCAGAGTAAATGAATTTACAATTAAGGTTCCGAAAAACCTGTGCGGCGCCGCTGCGGCGCTCCCCCCACCACCGCGCCGCCCGGCCGGAGTAGCTGCGCGGCCGCGCGCGCTGATTTCGCTTGGTTCACTGGTTGTTCTAGATGAACAAGGTCATCTACAGCTGTCGGGAAAACTGCTATTATTTAGAGTAATATTTGAACAAGCAGAGTGACAAATTTAAATTGAAAATATCAAGTAGCTTTGGCGTAATCATCGATTGAAAAAAAAATTATCTCGGCTCCTACTTATCCGATCTTAAAAAAATTTATATGAAAATTCATGGTTTATAACTTATTTTAAGACGCATTTTACGCCGATTCTCTAACTTCAAAATTGGCCGAAATACGTCCCTAGCAACGGACATTTGTTTGATCGGAAGTCTGACCAAAAACGTAATTTTTTATGTAAACTATTGCAATATGAAAATTTACAAATTTTTTTTTTGTTTTAAATAATTTAGCGATGAAGAAAGTATTTTGCAATTAGGAACACACGTACCCAATAGGAAATTCAATTCTGAACAATTTTCATACTCAACTTTTTGACGTAAAGTTAATAATAAAAAAGCTACAGAGGATAAACCAAAAAAAATGCATTTTTGAACTTTATTTTGCAATAATAACAAAGTTCCGTGGTAGGTACATTGTAGAGACTTTATGGTAGTTATCAGTACACTAACTCTTAGCATTTCCAATAATAAAACTGCTAGTGGCACGAACTTCCAAAAATTATTCTATACAGTTCCCTGGGGCCCCGACTATACAGTATAATTGAATTTACGTTCTCTGAACAATTTTACAAAATATACTACTATGTTTGAATAAAATTGAAATAATTTTGCACTTTCATTTTCCTATCACCTATCCCGTGACAACCTGATTTGAAGGTTCAGGCCCACTTTGTGCATTATGCAAATTGGATTTTTCTCAATATATTCTTTTTAATGTTGATAGAATATAGTTTTTTTTTTAAATTCAAAAATTTGCTTTTGACCACCAATGAATAAATTTTAATTAATTCTTAGTACCTTTAAAATTTGAATTTTGTTCATACAAAGTTTTAACTCATGCAAAAAATTGCAGAATTTACTTGAAATACGTACAACAATTATTTGGCTTCACTAGGTATGATAAAAAAAACATCAAATTTAAAATTCTGTTCGCCTGGGAAACATTGAGTGAAATTTGTGAAAATTCACGCTCGAGACAGCGCAGCGACAAACAGTGCGTCTTTCCGACTCCTTAAAATTTTACCATTAGGATTCTCGCTTCAATATTTTCAGCTGAGAATTCGCGGCCGTGATTATAACGGAGCGGATTAAGTTCACCGAATCTCACGCCTACTTAAAGCTGAACTAAGATATATACTTTTAAATATCGACGGCTGAGATTAAAAGGCTGCTTATTCAGAGTCCGTTTCAAAAAGGTGCTTATTCGGAGTCCGTTTCAAAAAGGTGCTTATTCGGAGTCCGTTTCAAAAAGCTGCTTATTCGGAGTCCGTTTCAAAAAGCTGCTTATTCGGAGTCCGTTTCAAAAAGCTGCTTATTCAAAGTCCGTTTCAAAAAGCTGCTTATTCAAAATCCGTTTCAAAAAGCTGCTTATTCAAAGTCCGTTTCAAGAGGCTGCTTATTCAAAAGTATTTTTTTTTTTCAAATTTTGTAGTGGCAGCCCTGCGAAAATTTAAAATCTGCTTTATGGCGAAAAAAAGCAGTGAAAAAAATCGGAAAAAATTCGTAAAAAACGTAATAAATTCTGAAAAATCGTAATAAATTCGGAAACACGTAAAAAATCGTAAAAATCGTAATAAATTCGGAAAAATCGTAATAAATTTGGAAAAATCGAAAAAAATTCGGGAAAAATTCGGAAAAATCGTAATAAATTCGGAAAAATCGGGAAAAATTCGGAAAAATCGTAATAAATTCGGACAAATTGGAAAAAGTTCAGAAAAATCGTAATAAATTCGGAAAAATTGGAAAAAATTCGGAAATATCGAAATAAATTCGGAAAAATTGGAAAAAATTCAGAAAAATCGTAATAAATTCGGAAAAATTGGAAAAAATTCGTAAAAATCGAAAATCTTCGGAAACATTCGGAAATTTGGAAAAATCGAAAAAAATTCGGAAAAATCGAAAATATTCGGAAACATTTGGAAATTTAGAAAAATCGAAAAAAATTCGTAAAAAATTCGGAAAAATCGAAATAATCTGAGCATCCATGTCTTTATCCGCACTGGCTACTTTCTGCAATGGTCATACCGCTGCTCCGGCTGCTGCTACTGCTGGACGTCCCGGTAAGTGTATTAATTACGTATTTGTAAAATATTGTAGCTCTGTATGTATGTGTGTATATATATATATATATATATATATGTGTGTGTGTGTGTGTGCGTGTGTGTGTTTGTGTGTTCACGTGAATCCTAAGCGCATTTACGAGTGCAGTGTTGGTACCACTGACTCACCAGCACACGCGATCCTCAGCTGAATGACGATTCTCCCTCGCGGCTCGCACTCGACGTCTCCCGCCACTGATTAGTCACGCATGCGCATGACAGTCTAGCTGCACCCGTGCACCGCTACTCGCAGACACTACATCGGAATTCCACGTGAGTTTGCAAGTGCATCGATAATACACTCATTTTCTCTCTTCGTCGTCGTACACTTGCTCACCTATTACATGTGCAGCTCTTGTTGCAGAGGGACAAGAGAGTCAGAAAGAGACAGAGAAAGAGAGAGAGAGAGAGAGAGAGAGAGAGAAATGGAGGGAGAGAGACAGAGAGTCAATATAGCTATTATTATTTTTAATGGTGTAATTAAAGACTCTGTACAGAATAAAAGTGATTTGAGTACTAGGCAATCTAGGAACATAAAAATAAAGGCAAAACCAGTTGATATGTGCCTTCATGTAAGGGATACAACAAATATAGATCAAAGAAATGAAGCCATTTGTCGCCTGGGACAAATAATGACATGTCTTAGAAGAAGTGGTTGGTTTTAATTTTATTTGAAACTTGTATATTTATTTATTCACAGTAATAAATCAGTACTTTTAAATTTTAGAGTACATTAGTCAACTAGAACTAATACAAGTCAAAGTACCTATTCTAAAAATACGTGACAAGGTTCATAATCTAGATGTTGATTTAAACTACAATAATGTGGTTGGCATTCGAAACACTCACCTATTATATTGTTATTCTCGAGGTAAGATTTTCTTCTTATCACATTTTTTAATTCATGACTTATTTTAGAAATAAGTTTAATTTTCAGTTGACTGGAGAGTAAGACCATTAGTTCTTGTAGTTAAAATGTGGACTCAAAGTCAGAATATCAATAATGCAATGCATATGACGATTTCTAGTTACTCCTTGGTTTTGATGGTGATTCACTTCTTGCAATGTAGGTTAATTATCACGTATGTTATTTTCATTTGACACGAAAATAATACTTTTACTTATTTTAGGTGGAGTGACTCCAGCTGTATTACCATGCTTGCACAACCTTTTCAAAGGAAAATTTCATCCTCTTTCAGATATTCATAGCATTGATATTCACGAAGAATTGAACATTCCAAATAGTGCAATACATCCTCACAACACTCAAACCCTTGGAGAACTTTTAATAGAGTTTTTCAAATATTATGACTCTTTTGAGTATGCGTGAGTTGATGATCTAGAGAAACAGTCTGAAGTAATAGGTATCTCAAATGGCAATATAACAAGGATAGTTAGTTCGTCAAGTAGCTCTGGGGTTATTGCAGCGTAAATTTTAGCGAACAACAATACCTCTAAAAAAGCAGAAACTTTAGCAATTCTTGAAGGCTCGAAACTCACTAATTCAGAAGAAAATATTTGTAATATTGTTAATGGTGTTATTAAAGACTCTGTACAGACGAAAAGTGATAAAAGGAACATAAAAATAAAGGCAAAAGCAGTTCTCAAAATTTTAATGGAGATAGTGGCCTTCTATCAATTGCAGTAAGTGGTAGTGGTGAATCGTTTCAAGAGTACATACGGTACTGGCTTAGGACAGCATAAAAAATTATATATTAATAAAGAATCTCCAGCGGAATTTACACCAGCATCAGAAGCAGCCTCTAGTCATAGAGCACAAGATTATCTATAAAGCAATGTGATCACCCTACATTTCAAACTCCTAAGTTGTCAAGACCAAGTTATATTATTGGAAGGCATGGACAGAAGTTTAGAAAAAAGAATAGTCCTCATATGTTATTACTAATCTCATTTTCCAAAACTAATAAAAATAACTCCAGGATCACAGTGAACAGTACAACGCCAACAATTATTTTTGATAAATCTTTAACAACAATAATAGCTTTGTTTTTCTATGACTATTGTTGTACATGTATATACAATTTAAATCTATTATATAAGTTTAACACCAAAATGTATGTATACACTAATAAATTTTGATAATGAATTAATTGTACGTAAACTGAATTAATCCCTCCTAATGAGTAACAAGACCAAATCCCTTAAATACTGCAAGTACAATCAATAATTTTGTTATAAATAAAATTAGGTAAAGAACTTTAACATTTTTACATCGTTTTTTATTTTCTCAGTAGTTCCTGTTCTCTTTATCTCAGTCTTCGTACAATCTACAAAATTAAAATTGTAATTAATAAAGAAATTTAAACAAATACGTGTGAAAAATGTATAAAATTTAAAAGTCTAAATCAAGAGTCGCACCTTTCGAAAAACAAATGCAAAAAATGGAAGTTGATCTTAAACTATCCTCCAGATCTCCATCACCTGTTTTTGGAAGTTTAAAGATTTTAAGATCATCTTCTAGTACTGCAAAAATTGTAATGCTTGATAACAGCAGTGAACAAAATTCTCAAGACTTTACCTTGACTGATGATGGCCCAAATGCTCAGGAAGCTTCGCAATCTCAGGAATCCATCAGCTTTTAGCAGCATATCACAGCATACTAGTATATTAAATATTAGGTAAACAATTCATGAGTTCATTCAGAGCATTATGATAGGGTCACTGATGCTTAAATTCAATGACCTAAGTCCATTGCTCAAACACAATTTACATGTTTAAATTTTACGTTCCTCAACAAGTGAAGAATACTGGTTGCTTTTGATTCTATAAGGAGATTATTAAGGAGAGAGTGAGGATAATTGAATGATTCTCGTGCTCTTCTTGTTCACAAGCTTTTTACTTTTCTCGTAAATCCAATACTTCTGTAAATACTTTTGTAAAATTTGGTTATTCGCGGAATGTGTTAAGAGACAGTCAGTTCCTGTGAAGGAACAGCAGCATAAGAAGGTCTGCTGATAGAAGGAACTTTTGTACTGAAAAAAATGATCAATGTAGATACACATTATATAGGTATAAAGAGATATAGCACAGAGCACCGAAAACATATATTTTTAAAGAATATCGGTAGGGTTGTTTGGCAGGCTAGTGACCTCCCAAATTGTTGCTGCGAGCCGCCTTGAGTGTTCAAGCACGCAGGATGCCGTTGCAAGACCCAGATGTACATAGTACAATTCCTAGATACGGATCTTATTTGGCGAGAGTTTTGGAAAGGATCATGATGAATTGCTCAACTATAAGAGATTAAAGCTTTAAAATTTAGCGACCCATAAGTAAATAAATATAATTAAAGCATTTCTTTAATCAAACTATTCTTTTTTAGAATTTAAACTAACATGACTGTACACATTAATTGGTTTTATTACATAGTTGAGTTTTATACTAGTATATAAGTAAGAACGGCACAGTAAAAATGATACGATAATCGCGCTATTGAATCAGGTGAGCCGCAATCATGTTACAAATGCACACTTATTCACCTGTTTAGAATGTTACTGTATTTTAAAAGTAAACTGTTTTTGGGTATTTCATGATTTCGTTATACAACATTACTGTGAATGCATGCTTCTTTTCCAATTAAACATTCAGTCGCGAGGCCATGTTCGTATTCTCGTGTGACGAAAAAATGCGTCAACGTGAGAACGGCACGTGTATATGCATTAGGACGTTACAACATGAAAATGTATGCGCATAAAGACAGAAGCAATGATTAAATGCATTAATAGTCATTTTTTCTATTGAAGATATGACGTTTTAGTAATTTTAATATTTATTTCGTGCTATACATGAACACTAATTCCCTGAGAAATTCAGCGCTTCCGGCACAATCCATGCAGTCGTCCTTGCTAACTTTAGCGCCCCAACATGAGTCGAGAACGATGTAGAGAGCCTGACTGCTAACCGAGCGCAATTCAATGTCGTCGCTGAGAACGAAATCGCTGAGCGCCCAGCAGACTTTGAGCGTCAGCATGTCGGCTTTGTCGATTGTCTCGCGTTGTTGGGTCTCTTGAGGATGCAGGATCATCGTGCAGAGATCGGCAGGCCCGAGAAGCCCGAGGCACTTGGCTGCCTCGAGACCGATCCGCGTGTCCGGCGACTCGGTCAATCGAATCAGACGGTAGACCAATCGATGCAGAATACTCTTGGCGCAATGCTCCGCGAAGCCAAGGCAGGATTCCAGCTCCGAGTAGAGTTCTTTAAGCTCCGGTGTTTTCAAGCTCAATTGGCGATTCAGTGCAATCAGTTCGTCGACGCTGCAGCTCTTGTTGTCGGTCGTGCTTAGGAAGTGCACTATGTTCTCACGCAGAAACTTAATAAGTCCAAACGTGAAGTAAGACAGCGTGTTGCATTCGAGATACGATTTACTTAACGAAGAAAAAATTAAATTTACCTGAGCTTCTGTATGGTCATTGTCCTTTGCTCTGAGAAAACTAGGCAGGGAGCCTAAGCTTTCAATCGCTTCGGCAAGGCATTCCCTTAGCTCTTTCAATAACAGCTCCAGCACATTTTTAGCCAGCGAGGTTTCTTTTGCGCTTTGAATCAATGAATAGAGAGTTTTAACGCACAGATTCAGTACGTTACTCACTTGTGCCGCTCTTTCAGGTAGTATACTCTTGAAAAATGAATACATGTACTTGCACGCAAGCTTTGAAATTAAACTGTCCTTATCTTTCGTAAGATTCAGCAGAGTGCATCCTATATCACGAAGGAAGTACGTGGCAACAGTGTCACAATGGCTTTGCTTGAGCTCAACGGTTAGCTTCGAACAAAAGTAGACGTATTGGTGAAAAGCTTTAGCCTTATATTGACTTATATTACTGGTATAAACGTTGCATATAAGATGCAATAAGATTTTCTGGAAGATGCTGGGCTTGCGTAGCAATATGCAGTTGAATATGGATTGCCGGGTGTCGCTGTTAATTATTCGCATGAGACGATCAAAGCAGGCATCAACCATCTCAAGGCTGAAGTGCGGCGGATCTGATTTCGGAAGATCGATGGTTGTGAAAAAATTGATTTACCCAATTGTATTATAATTTGTCAAAGATTTTGCTTACCAATCGTACTGAGATTTCCAATACTTTCAAAATCGCCTTGATTTCCTTTCAATTCTTCGAGTTTATTTAGCGCAGTGTCCGACAAAGCCCACGGCAAAATATTCGCGCTGCAACTCTTGAAAACGTTTTCGAATGTAACCCCGATTTTTTCACAAAAATCCTTCGCTTCCTGCATTTTATCTTCTCGGATCAGCACAGGAAAAATTACACTGGTGTAGCGATCATAAAAGTCTGTCTCGGTCGAACAATCTAAAAGTTTGTATGGTAATTCGCTAAAACTTGCAACGCTACACCAAGAAGTGAAAATACAGTTCAGATGTTCCTCGACAATAGATTTTGTAGATGGACTACTTTCTTTAATTATTTCCAGAGTTTTTCGGGCAATGCTAAGCTCAATATCTGCAAAATAAAAAAAACGTAAATTCGTT
The DNA here is from genome assembly GCA_018906965.1 of Philotrypesis tridentata. Taxonomy (NCBI): domain Eukaryota; kingdom Metazoa; phylum Arthropoda; class Insecta; order Hymenoptera; family Pteromalidae; genus Philotrypesis; species Philotrypesis tridentata. The sequence goes on from JACCIB010001063.1 coordinate 44,304, forward strand.
AGTGAATGTGCGAACAATCATTAGATTTTATCTGTAAACATTTTTCTTACCTTTATCAACTACTATTCGAGTTAATGTAAATAATGCAGCGCCCTGAAAGGTACTTTTACTCTGAATCACTGTGGATAGGACTTGCATTGCGGTGATGCTGCATAGCAATCGCTCTTCTAGGATTTCATCGTCAGTGAGCTGCCGTTGTATAAGAAATACATTGTAAATTGCCTCGTTCAGTTTATCGAAAAATTCAATTTTCCAGACGTTACTGAAATTTTCATTTGAAAATAAGGAATAAACTAGGTTTAAGCTTCCTAAACGAACTAAATAATTGGAGCTTATAACAAACGCTGTAAATACGTCATAGCTTAACAAAATGTTCTTAAAAAAATGTTCTGTGTTGCTATATGTATTTTCATTTTGAACAAAAATAACTGCTAGTTCACATAAGTTTTCCATAATAGCAAAAGTTTTGCAAGCTTCTTTCATTAGTTTTATTATAGTATCTAGAAACTTAACAAATTCTTCAAATTTAAGGCAATCAGGATACTTTTTGTATAAAGCTGTCGTTATTTGAATCATAGGCCATGCTTTTTTGGGATCTCGATCATTGATGTGATCAATCATTCGATCTTGATCATCTGAAATTCGTCTTTTTTTCCTTGGTTGTACACAAAAACTATCATGGAAACTATTGCAGTGGGAGGAGTTTGGTAACGTAGTGAGAAGTTTTTGCCTAAAAACTTTTAATTTACGTATTTTAAATTTTATAAAAATGTAAATGTAAATTAATTAAACTACTTTTTACCTTCTTGAGCTAGTGCAATAAAATTTTCAGACAACACTGTACACCTAAAATCATTTAGGATCATTTTATAAAGCAAATTGAGAATAGATTTATAATTATTACGTTGTGATCAAGTACAGGGATGGTTTGTCTTGTCTATTAGTGGAGGTTTCCATGAGGTATTTATATAGCATCGCATTTATATAGCATTAATAGCTCTAAATGAACTGGTCGTAGCAAAGAAAGTTGATTCCAACATCATTGTTACAGAAGAAAATGTATGCACCATTGCCTCTATTGATTGAAAAGCTGGTCTTGTGCTTTCTTCTGCGTACTGCACTAATCTAAAATAGTAAAGATATCCTTTAAGTAAGAAGTAAGCATTAAAACACATCATTCTTAGAGTAATACCTGTTCTCTACAGTGATTATGCATTTGAAAGAGTTCCATCGCCACCAGAGGTCGCGCCATCGTTCAAATGCAATATATATATGCATATATATATATATATATGTATATGCATAAATGCATTCCTGTCCTTTATCATGGTGGCGTCTAGCGCGACTTTCAAATACCCTTCGTTAACATTGGCTTCCTTTTGTCCTCGTGCATCAAAATCTGAAACAAAGAAATTCAAGCTTATTAGTATAGTCAACTACGACAGACAAGGCTGGTTTGTATAACCTTGTACACTTTACAATTTAGTTTTTTAGATAAAAACAAAATTATATTTTTATTATTTAATAAAAGAAAAAGAATTCAATAACATGGATACTGATGATACTGCGGATAGTTCTATCCAAGCAATACATATGGAAGTATTCCTACCTGATAATGCAAGTAAGCAATGCTATTACTTAGTTTGACATTATTACATTCGAATTGTTGGTTTAATAATTAAAACAACAACTTACCATAGCTTTCAGTCTGTCTGAAGATAATCTTTTCGATGAAGATATCCTTTTTGAAGATTCTGCCTTGACCCTGGACAGTTTGGCCAGTCTAACGGACAATTTTAATAGCATAAGTATGTAAATTCAATTTAATATTATAATTAATTTAATGAATTTAAAATTTATAACTTTACCTTTGTGCAGTTGATTTACCAGTTGTCACTGAAGAATTTGTAAATGATGAATCGATTCCTTATCAGACACTTTTTTCCTTCGATGAATCTGCAAGGCCAGCAGCAAGTCATACAATAACAAAACCTCAAGAGAATTGCAACGAGCAAGCTACTCACAAAAATATTTTTCATTTTGATGAATGTGGAAGGCCAATAGCAAGTCCCACAATAACAAAGCCCCAAGATGCAGGTACGCCACAGCTGAATCCTTTTGTATACCTTCCTGTGATACCTGAAAAAGATTATATATTTTAATACATACATTATATTTGATAAATAATTTTTAAATCTATTATTTTACTTAATATTATTTTAGAACCAACAAACTCCAACTCCAATGAAACAGACTCCAATGAGCAACAATTGAACGAGGACAGTAGCAGCAACATTTATCAGGCAGAAGATATAATATTACCAAAAAAAGGCAATTCTCAGAAAGTATTAACAGGGAAGAGACAGGTGTGCTTGCCTGAATGGAAGGTTTCGCAGGCAAAAAAAGCTAAATTATCAGGTTCTGCAGGGGTGGACGCCAATGGTAAAAAGATTTTTCAAGCAAAAATGAACCTTGGCTGTTCTAACTGCCGCTTTAACTGCCAAAAGAATGCAACACTTCCATTCAGGCAAACATTTTTCAATGAATATTGGGGCCTGCAGGACTGTAACAGACGCAGAGACTACCTATCCAAATTCATTGAAATTATAAACGCAGAAGGGACTGCAAAAAGACAGAGATACAGGTACTTCCTGAACAATTCTACACAAAAAGTGCGAGTTTGTGAGAATACGTTTGCTGCTACCTTTGGTAAGCAAATAATTTATATAATTTAAAATATTATTTAACATAATATATAATCATTTGCAATATTTGTTAGGAATATCGAGGGGTGCCATTGCCACAGTATTAAAAAAGCTGAAGAAAGGAGGAAGCCTTATCGAACAAGATTTTAGAGGGAAACACAGTAACAGACCAACTCGCATTTTGCCCGAAGTAATTGAAGGCATAAAAAAACACATTGAGTCCCAAAAAACTGTTCCGTCGCACTACTGCAGACAAAGCAGTAATAAAACCTATTTGGAGAGTAGTGAGTCTCTGGCAGGACTCTACAAAAATTATTGTGAAAAAAAGGAAGAACAGAATGAACAACCTGGTTCAGAGCACACATACAGAAAAATCTTTTATAGCAACTACAATATGGCTTTCCACAAGCCAAAAAAAGATTTATGTGATTTTTGCTCTGTGTACAACCAATTATCTGATGAACTAAAATCTCAGCAAGCCCCACAGTATGAATTACATTTGAGTAATAAAAAATTATCGAAACAGCTAATGGCAAATGACAAGGAGCTGGCAATACAAAATCAAAACATTTGTACGGCTTGCTTCGACGTGGAACAGACGCTCACCACGCCAAGGGCATTCAATTCTAAAATGTATTATTTAAGAAAATTAAATATATACAATTTTACCATATATGAATTAGATACTCACCAGGGCTCCTGCTACCTGTGGAACGAAACAGATGGTGGTAAAGGAGCCGATGAGATTTGTACTTGTCTGTGGAATTTTATCCATGCAAAAGCCCAGACTGGTATAACTGATTTTAAGTTCTATAGCGACAATTGTGCCGCGCAAAACAAAAATCAATTTTTATACTCTATGTATACTAGGGCAGCGAAGGCTTTGAAAGTTAACATAACTCACAGGTAATTAGTGTTGAACCAACCTAAAACAAAAAAAATTTTTAAATTTAATTGCTATATATAATAATTTTATTTCAGATACCTAGAGAAAGGTCATACTTATAATGAAGGGGACTCGATTCATGCAGCAATTGAAAATTCGTGTAAAGACGTTGCAGTTTACTCACAAGACCAATGGCGTAAAATTATTGAGTCTGCAAAAAAAAATGCGCCCTTCTACACCGTGTGCGAAATGAAATATACCGATTTTTACAATTTTCATGAATTGGCTAAGGCACAGAAGTGGAAGCAAATAGCTATAAGTAATTTGAGAGAAATCATTGTAAACAAAGAGGACGAAACATGCGTTCACATCAAATATGATTTCACAGAAGACTCCACTGAATTTTCACTTGCTACAAAAAAAATGATAGGATCTACGTTTCCTCTCATTAAAAAGAGTAGTAAAATTCCTTTGAAAGAAGATAAGCGTAAAGATTTAATGAAAATGTGTGACGATGGCTTCGTTCCAGAGGAACATAAAAGTTTTTTTTACGAATTATGTAACTAAATTACGATTTATGTTATGTGCTTAAGAGTAGTGCGGCAAGAGTAGACGACAAAAACTAACCTATAACATGGCCTTGTACGGCCAGTTGCACGGACGGGATTGCACGGACCAGCGATTTCTGCAACTTCTCCTCGACGATTCACACACTTTTTCTGGCGCTGCCGCGTGCCGCCTCTGTGTCGATGTTGCGTTTAACCACAGCTACCCGGCGATAAATAGAACGGAAGAAACGGAGATTCAAATTCAAACTCACGTGGAGTTCTCGTTTCTCGGTGTACTGTGTAGTGTCCGCGAGTAGCGGTGCACGGGTGCGCGAGTGGCGGGAGACGTCGAGAGCGAGCCGCGAGGGAGAATCGTCATGAAGATCGCGTGTGCTGGTGAGCCAGTGGTACCAACACTGCACTCGGAAATGCGCGCCGCTACGATCATCTGACAGTATAAAAATTTCATCAGTCTTTTTCTTAAAACTACTAGGATATCATTAGCGCGCGTAAACGCGGGCGCGTAAGTACGGGCGAAACTTTGTGAATTAAGATATTCCATATATACTTTTATACATTCAAATATTGGTGCGGTTTTGAGTGAGCAACAGCAGCTCCTCTATAATATCTATATCGTCGCTCGGTCGCTGCAATAGCCCAATTCTATTTTCAGCTTCAATTTTACCGAGATTTACCGAGCAACAGCAGCGCACTCTGCATTAGCACGGCGCGGCGAAAAAAATAACTACGACAATCAAGACTGCAACGACGGTCCGTCGGTACGGCAGCTTCAATTTCAATATGGCAGCCTCCAATTTGCAATATGGCGCTTACTCCCTTTATAGATAGGATTTGAAAACTATATAAAGATAGTTTGAATGAAAATGATTCAAGGTTCGGAATGTTATAAAAAATTTGTTAGAATACGATCATACTAGAATAAAATTTTGATCTCTGTGTTTTTTTTAGTGTTAAAAGTATATACAAATTATAACAATTTACAAATTTTTTTCAAGGAAAATGGTACAGATAATATAATGGCCAGTAATAATTGCAGTCTTACCTCAATATGTGTTAAAAAACATTTTGCAACTTGATTAAATCTCGTCTTTTGAATTAGCCATAAATATATGTATATTTTTGTAGTCATTTTTAGCTAATGGTGATGTGAGAAAAACTTTAGAGTGTAATTTTATTATACCCAATTCTCACAGAGATATAAGATATTCTTTTTTCGTTCGTATACTGGATGAGCAATGCTATATAAAATACCTCATGGAAACCTCCACTAATAGACAAGACAAACCATCCCTATACTTGGTCACAATGTAATAATTACATTTTTTTTTTAATTTATACTCATTTTATTAATAACAATTTTTTCTTGAGTAATGAATTGAATCGAAGGAACTTATGTAATAGAATTCGCTTATAATAAATAAGCGAAGCTCGTTACAATTAAACAAAATTCTATAAAGTACAACATCTTAAGTAAATTACTCTTACACTTAAAACTTTAGCAAAGTTTACAATTATAAATTAATAGAAGGAAAATATTCACTTATACAAAAATAGCTTTCGTTGTGATACAGTTCAATGAAAAAGTCAGTTGCACAAGCACTTAGTTTGTTAAATTAACTAATAATACATCATAGAAAATCTTACTATCCACAGATATGGACAATGGTTGAGCAGAGCAGGATACATTTGTAGGAGGGTCATATGTCCATTATGTGGAAAGACACGACCTTCAACTATGCCTACTTTTTATGGTTTGAAGACAGCTCGGTACATAGAATCACGTATTACACTCAACGATTGTAATATAATATCTTCTTGATTTAACAATCTTAAATGCATTTCTGTTCAGAGCACACAATTGAAATGTAAGAGCTTCTTCAATCACACACTCAAAAATTTTCCAATCCCTGGTATCCTCTGTGGTGATTACTACAGGTATGGACAATAAGGACTCCTCTCTCAATAAAGCGAACTGATAAAAGTCTGCATGCTTGAACACTCGAGGCGGCTCGCAGCAACAATTTGGGAGGTCACTGGCCTGCCAAACAACTCTGCCAATATTCTTTAAAAATATATGTCTTCGGTGCTCTGTGCTATATCTCTTTATGCCTATATAATGTGTATCAACATTGATCATTTTTTGCAGTGCAAAAGCTCCTTCTATCAGCAGACCTTCTTATACTGCTGTTCCTTCACAGGAACTGACTGTCTCTTAACACATACCGCGAATAACGAAATTTTACAAAATTATTTACGGAAGTATTGGATTTACGAGAAAAGTAAAAAGCTTGTGAACAAGAAGAGCACGAGAATCATTCAATTATCCTCACTCTCTCCTTAATAATCCCCTTATAGAATCAAAAGCAACCAGTATTCTTCACTTGTTGAGGAACGTAAAATTTAAACATATAAATTGTGTTTAAGCAATGAAATTAGGTCATTGAATTTAAGCATCAATGACCTTATCATAATGCTCTGAATGAACTCATGAATTGTTTACCTAATATTTAATATACTAGTATGCTGTGATATGCTGCTAAAAGCTGATGGATTCCTGAGATTGCAAAGCTTCCTGAGCATTTGGGCCATCATCCCTTACATGAAGGCACATATCAACTGGTTTTGCCTTTATTTTTATGTTCCTAGATTGCCTAGTACTCAAATCACTTTTATTCTGTACAGAGTCTTTAATTACACCATTAAAAATAATAATAGCTATATTGACTCTCTGTCTCTCTCCCTCCATTTCTCTCTCTCTCTCTCTCTCTCTCTCTCTTTCTCTGTCTCTTTCTGACTCTCTTGTCCCTCTGCAACAAGAGCTGCACATGTAATAGGTGAGCAAGTGTACGACGACGAAGAGAGAAAATGAGTGTATTATCGATGCACTTGCAAACTCACGTGGAATTCCGATGTAGTGTCTGCGAGTAGCGGTGCACGGGTGCAGCTAGACTGTCATGCGCATGCGTGACTAATCAGTGGCGGGAGACGTCGAGTGCGAGCCGCGAGGGAGAATCGTCATTCAGCTGAGGATCGCGTGTGCTGGTGAGTCAGTGGTACCAACACTGCACTCGTAAATGCGCTTAGGATTCACGTGAACACACAAACACACACACGCACACACACACACACACATATATATATATATATATATATATATACACACATACATACAGAGCTACAATATTTTACAAATACGTAATTAATACACTTACCGGGACGTCCAGCAGTAGCAGCAGCCGGAGCAGCGGTATGACCATTGCAGAAAGTAGCCAGTGCGGATAAAGACATGGATGCTCAGATTATTTCGATTTTTCCGAATTTTTTACGAATTTTTTTCGATTTTTCCAAATTTCCAAATGTTTCCGAATATTTTCGATTTTTCCGAATTTTTTTCGATTTTTCCAAATTTCCGAATGTTTCCGAAGATTTTCGATTTTTACGAATTTTTTCCAATTTTTCCGAATTTATTACGATTTTTCTGAATTTTTTCCAATTTTTCCGAATTTATTTCGATATTTCCGAATTTTTTCCAATTTTTCCGAATTTATTACGATTTTTCTGAACTTTTTCCAATTTTTCCGAATTTATTACGATTTTTCCGAATTTTTTCCGACTTTTCCGAATTTTTCCCGATTTTTCCGAATTTATTACGATTTTTCCGAATTTTTCCCGAATTTTTTTCGATTTTTCCAAATTTATTACGATTTTTCCGAATTTATTACGATTTTTCAGAATTTATTACGTTTTTTACGAATTTTTTCCGATTTTTTTCACTGCTTTTTTTCGCCATAAAGCAGATTTTAAATTTTCGCAGGGCTGCCACTACAAAATTTGAAAAAAAAAAATACTTTTGAATAAGCAGCCTCTTGAAACGGACTTTGAATAAGCAGCTTTTTGAAACGGATTTTGAATAAGCAGCTTTTTGAAACGGACTTTGAATAAGCAGCTTTTTGAAACGGACTCCGAATAAGCAGCTTTTTGAAACGGACTCCGAATAAGCAGCTTTTTGAAACGGACTCCGAATAAGCACCTTTTTGAAACGGACTCCGAATAAGCACCTTTTTGAAACGGACTCTGAATAAGCAGCCTTTTAATCTCAGCCGTCGATATCCTCTCGTAATAACTCCAGATAGACGGCTAGTCTTCAGCGGCAAGTTGTATGACGAGGTTAGACGCACACCGGTACCTGGTATGGTCGTGAAAGGCGCTGCGCTGATCGAGTCGAGGGTTTATAAAGGCTCGACCCCCGATCAAAGCAGTAACTGAATAATTAAATTGTGAGGATACCCACAGCCAATCAACACTCGCCACCGAAAGAAGGATTACAAAAAAGGATTACAAAAGTATAAACGCGACGGCACATATAAGAATGCTGAGTTGATCTTAAAATGCCCGAATCCCGGTCATACCGTTGCTCAACCAGCGCACGAGGCTGGTATATCGTAACATATCTACCGTCAACGTATTCAGACACACCCATACAAGTCACACGCTATACATGTCGAAATCAATAATTAATAAATCAATCACGGGACCTTACAGGGCAGCAATGTACACTAGCTGAAATTGTGAAAATACACTACCTAGAGTGTGCAAATACATTACTCAAAATAGTGTGTGGCCCTAGTAACAGGAGGCTAAAGGGACATAAATTTTTGCTTTTCTACAAGTTCATTTCAAGTTCATTTTTCTGCAAGTTGTTAGCTAATTAAATATTAAATTTTTCTCAAGTTGACAAACGATTCAGTCCATAAAATTTTACTTTTTCTGAGAGGTGGATTCTCCACTTGAAAAGTGAATTTCTCGGATGTTAAAAGTGTATAAGTACCGATAATTTCACTTCTTCTAAAAGTCACTAAAAAAATAGTAAATTTTCATAACTTTTTAAGTTCACCTTGTGCTAAAGTGATTATGTACTGGATAATCAGTGTTCCAGTGACAATTTAAAGCGAATAATTATTACTTTTTGAATCCGTAAATATTTATTAATTCCATAATAAACGTAGTGAAATCAGCAAAATGATAACTCATTTCATAAACAGTGACTATTCACTACGTACTACAGCGAATTATAATTTTTACAACAATCTTATATTATATTAAGCGGCGATCGTGTGCCGTGTCCCGTGTCCCGTGTCTCGTGTCCCGTGTGACCTCTTCTTTTACAATTACCTAATCCTTTTTTTAAGGATAACGCTTTATCTGCACCCACATATATTTATGTACACCTAGTGCACCGTCTCGAGGATGATTTTTCGTCATCCTGGGGGTCACCCTGACACCTGGACATCGTCTCCAGGAAATTTTTAGTTTTTTGAGGAAATATTAATGTGTACTTAGAAAGTGTACTCGAGGATGATTTCCCGTCATCCTGGGGGTGACCCTGATACCTGGACATCATCTCCGGGGAAATTTCAATTTTTTAAGGAAATATTAAAGTGTCCTTAGAGGATATACTCGAGGATGATTTCCCGTCATCCTGGGGGTGACCCTGATACCTGGACATCGTCTCCAGGGAATTTTTAGTTTTTTATGGAAATATTAATGTGTACTCAGCGAGTGTACTCGAGGATGATTTCCCGTCATCCTGAGGGTCACCCTGACACCTGCACATCGTCTCCAGGGAATTTTTAGTTTTTTGAGGAAATATTAATGTGTACATAGAGGATGTACTCGAGGATGATTTTCCATCATCCTGACGGTCACCCTGACACCTGGACATAGTCTCCAGGAATTTTTTAGTTTTTTGAGGAAATATTAATGTGTACTCAGCGGGTGTACTCGAGGATGATTTCCCGTAATCCTGGGGGTCACCCTGACACCTGGACATCGTCTCCAGGGAATTTTTAGTTTTTTGAGGAAATATTAATGTGTACTTAGAAAGTGTACTCGAGGATGATTTTTCGTCAACCTGGTGGTCACGCTGACACCTAGACATCATCTCCGGGGAAATTTCAGTTTTTTAAGGAAATATTAAAGTGTCCTTAGAGGATATACTCGAGGATGATTTCCCGTCATCCTGGGGGTGACCCTGATACCTGGACATCGTCTCCAGGGAATTTTTAGTTTTTTGAGGAAATATTTATGTGTACATAGAGGATGTACTCGAGGATGATTTTCCATCATCCTGGGGCTCACCTTGACACCTGGACATCGTCTCCAGGGAATTTTTAGTTTTTTGAGGAAATATTAATGTATACTCAGCGGGTGTACTCGAGGATGATTTCCCGTCATCCTGGGGGTCACCCTAACACTTGGACATCATCTCCAGGGAATTTTTAGTTTTTTATGGAAATATGAATGTGTACTTAGAGAGTGTACTCGAGGACGATTTTCCGTCATCCTGGAGGCCACCCTGACAGTTGGACACCGTATTCAGGAAGTTTTTAGTTTTTTAAGGAAATATTGATGTGTACCCTGTTGAAAATATTGACGTGATTTTGAGATGTTTATCAACTGTTTATCACGTGATATTATTAAAAATATTTGTATGTTATAAAATCACATAAAATCATTGGAAATCACGACATCATAATTTTACGTTAAATAATACATAGTAAATGCAAGTAAAAAAATTATGTAGTTTAGGTAAATCAAAAAATCACGTCAATCTTTTCACCAGGATACTTAGAGAGTGTACTCGAGGATGATTTCCCGTCATCCTGGAGGTGATTTATAATCATAATGTTTCGGTATGTTAGTTGTTTTGCCTTTTGTCCCAGGTTTTTTAAATTGACTCTAGGTAAAACAAAAAAATATTGAAGGAAAAGTCAGTACAGAAAGTGAAAATTAGAATTTAAAACATTAAAAAATCATATTAGACAGACATCTGTCGAACCCTGTCTTATATGCAATCACAGCGCATATATATTTGCTACCGATGACATGCAATCACAGCGCATATTTATTTGCAGCCGATGATATGCAATCACAGCGCATATTTATTTGCTGCCGATGATATGCAATCATAGCGCATATTTATTTGCTGCCGATGATATGCAATCATAGCGCAATTTGTTTGATAAATGTTTTAAAGTAAAATTTCTTGATACACTATGTTTTTAGTGTATACACTTTTTTCATCATCTTTTTCATGCTCACTTATGAATGATGAACTATTAGTTAGTACAATTTTTAAATCAGATTTTGACGTAACCCTTGAAAGTGCAACGTACAATTGTCCATGGCTAAAAACTGAATTTGGTAAGTATACTCCAACTTTGATAAATGTTTGACCTTGCGATTTATTAATGGTCATAGCATATCCTAAGCTTAATGGAAATTGTCTTCGATTTAATATAAATGGCAATTCTTCGTTAGATGATGTTAAATCAATACGTGGTATTACTGTAATAGTTCCAGATTTGTAACCACTAATTATTTCGGCACTAATACTGTAATCCATTAATTGTCTTACAATCGAGTTCAATTGCAAAGGCCTTCATTTAAATTAAGATTTCGTAAAAGAATTACAATAGCTCCTTCTTTTAAACGTAGTATATGCGGAGGTAATCCGTTTGGTGTTAATGAATTCAAAAATTCCTGTGGAAATACATTTTGTAAATTATTATGTTCGTTATCTAAAGCTGTATCAACACTATAATACTCTTTCATTTCTCCACAAACTTTGCTTATAATTTCATCATTTATCATTTGTACATCAATGTTTCTTGGAGCTAAGATAACTTTCTTATGAACTTCAGTAATATTATTAAAAGTACTACCAAAAATGTCCAGAATTATTTCTCTATTTGTTAAAAGTTCATTTGGAATTTTAATCAAATCATTCTTCATTTCAAAATTAGTATTGACTTTACCATCTCCAACATTAAGAAGCCATTGTTTAATTCGATGTCGTTATTATTAACTCTAAGATTTTCTTTTAAAGACATACGTTGTACATTTCTCCATATTTTACTATTTTTTACACAGTTTTCAATAATTTTTGTTCTATCGCCATGTTTTACAACTGGTAATGTTTGTCGGAAATCTCCAGAAACAACCATTACTTTACCTCTGAATGTAAAATTATTTTGACACAAATCTTTAAATAATTTGTCTACAGCTTCAAATGCATGTTTTGATGTCATAGTTATTTCATCCCAGATAATAATTTGAATATTTTGCAGCATTTTCCCATATTCTGAGTTTGGTGTTACAGTGCAAGTTGTATTATCAACAATATTTAGTGATAATTTAAATGTTACATGTGAAGTTTTTCCCGTTAATAATAAGTTTGCAGCTATACCAGTCCATGCTACGGGTAGTACATTAATATTGTGTGTGTTGCAATAACTAATTATTGAATTTGGTAAATAACTTTTTCCGCTGCCTCCAGGTCCATCAATAAATAAACATTTATTGTTAAAGTCGTTGGTATTAATATTGTTTATAATGGCGTCAAAAATTAAACGTTGTTTATGCGTTAAAGATTCCAAATTAAACAAATCTTTTGCCATTACATCGCCCGATGCGAGAAATTCTTCGAATGTATAATTATGAAAACTATATTCTTCATTAATGTTTGGTAAATTGAAGTCATTTAACGAGCTACCATTTGTTAATAACACAGAACTAATCGTTTTTAAGGCTTTTACTTCACCTTCTTCTTTTGAATATTTTGGGCTATAAAAGTATTCTTTAAATTTATCGTACAAAACTCTTGCATTTGGCGGATTGTGAAAAATACAAATGTAAGCAAATAAATTACACAATGCTTTAGGAAATTGAATTTCAATTGCTTCTTGCAAAAACTTATCCCATTCTTCATCAGTAGTTATTAAATTTCTAGCTAGAACTACTTCATAATATGTTGAGTAGGTTTTTTCTTCAAATGTTCTCAAATCTTCAAAGGATTGAGCTCCTTTAACATGTAATAATAACAATCGTAAGTAATACTTTTCTCTAACTTTCGGATTTACAAAAGACATTCTACTTAAAATAGTTTTACTTTGCTTTTTCTTTGAGTCCATTCTATCCGTTGCTCATTAAAACGTAGTAATATGGAATTTCAAAGTATAAATATTTTCTAGCATTTGCATCGTTTTTATTAAGTTCAAACCATGCTGTTAATGTTGTATTTAAATTTTTGTTTAACAATTCATTTTCACAACCTTCTACAAAATAAACAAATTGTTGGTTTTCTAAATGTACTGCTAATTACCAACGACTTACGTATCTTGTATTTATGATTTGTTTTATTTCGTCATAATCATAGTTAACATTATTGTCTTCTTTTTGGATGTTAATCATTTCAATAAAAAACAGAATCAGGACCTTTAAAGCAATATTTAAATAAATATTTTACGCACTGAACTGTGGAACACATTTCTACGCTTATATGACAATTATACTTTAATAGTAAAAATGGATTATATGGAACTACAAATCTATTATCTGCTTTTCTCGTGTTATTGAATATAATTTCTCTTCCATTATTTCTTCGTCTATAATTTGGGTATCCATTAGTATTGATAATAGTGGTTTCATTAAATGTTTTAGGAAAATTTTTAGTACATGCATGGTGAATGAACATTATACTTTCCACATGGTCCATGTATCATAGATTTTTTAACAATTTCATATAATTTTGGATATTTATGTTGATCAGGAATTTCTGCACAAATAACTGTATCTATAAAATCTGGATTTTATATTTTGTTTTTTTTTTTCAACAAATAATAACATATTTAGATGTGGTAAACCTCTTTTTTGAAATTCTATCACATGTGTAAATGCAATGCATTTTCCGAAAATTCCTTTTTTAGTAACATCATCTAAAAAGCTTTGACTTTTTCATTAAAAACTCTGGCAACTTATCTGGTCTATCTATTACTGTTTCAAAATGATTTATATTATCTTTAATTTCTATCCATTTGGGATTACAAGTCATTGTAATAAATAATCTGGTTTACCATGTTTTCTGTACTAAAGTCATAGAGTCTAAAAATTTTGTTCAATGCTCGAGGACTTCCAGAAAATGATGATGGTAAAATAATCATTTTTCCTATTCTTATATTTTCTTGATCTTTTTTTATTTATGTAATCTATTACGCCTTTGTATAAATCTGTTCTTAATAAATGTGATTTTTTTGTAAATAATGTAATCTTGATCCTTCCAACTTTAATGTAAGCATCAACAATAAACTGCTGAGTTAATTTTCCTAATTAAGAAATGGGTTAAAAAAAAATCATTTCTAATATTAAATTGATAATTATAAAATTCTAACATTGAAATATTTTTTTTATTTGTAGTATCTTTCATCTTAGGAATCCATCCAAATCCACCATTAGGAAACATAATTGGATATGTCATCGGGTCAACATGTTTACTAATATAAGGTATTCTTGTAGGTTCTGTATTTTTTGAATATATGCAAATATCCTCGATCGGTTGGAGGTTGACCATCTTCCACCAACATAAACTACAGCAACTTCATTGCACCTGCTTCATTGTACACGTTTTTATCAAGATTACAATTCCGAGTTATAAACATTCTAATTTCAGTTGTATTGTTTATTGATTTTATATTATCTTGACGTTTTGTTCTTCCTTTTCTACCTCATGCATCATTTTATATGAACTTGCATAAATGTTATTTTCATGTAAAAAGTTGTCTAATTCTTTCAACAAATGCAGGGTACATAACATATTATTTTTATATCGTGATTGTGTTGCCATTTCATTATCGAGAATATATAATTGGCCAAACTTTCTATCACCATTTTCTTTAGGATGTAATGAATAAGCATTATGATAAATTTGCCCACATATTCGTATTACTTGAGGTCCTCTGTTAAATAATGCGTCAAACTTTGCCCCGAAACTTGCAAATGCAAGTAAAT
>JACCIB010001064.1:0-59173 GCA_018906965.1 Philotrypesis tridentata
TAATAGTTTCAAGGATATTTGACGTATATAAAAGTCAATAAACCATTAATTATAATCAATACATCCATGCTCATTATTTATCTTTGTTTAGTTTTATGTAAAATCAATTTTAAAAAGCATTTTTTAAGAGAGAGTAAACTAAGCTGTAGCAGAAGGGACTATCTTTCCATCTCTCTCTAATAAATGCATAAATGTACCAAAATTAGACTTTGGAACAAATTAAAAAATTTTTAGGAAAGATTGACAGTAAAAAAAGTAGATGAGAATATTCTATGTGATCTAGCGAGCAAAACAGAATAGCGAACAGAGCATGATGCTTATACATGAATGCGTAAACATCTTTGCTTTAAGGATCTGTTGGACAGACTACCATTTCTTTAGTGTTTCTTCTCTATACCTTCGATTTTACATAAATTTCAATTTTAATATATCAAAAGAAAGTTATGATATCAATAAAGAAATTGGCAAGTTTTTCTTATAAGAAGCAATTGAGTTGATATAAATAAATAATTGTTTAAATCGGAGAAGGATTATAAATATATATGTATTCATCATTATAAACACTCGACCTAATTGTGATATGTGAAAAGGTGAATAGCCTGTGAAAAGGTACTGTCGGTAGAATTGTCGGAATAACTGCGATTGCCGCCACGTCCTGCGGATTCCAGCTGATGTTTAATGACTGATCACTCTTACGCCGTATTTACTGTGGGAGGTTTGGTCACCGTACATCCGGTAAATAGAGCGTTCCGTAACCGGTCACAAACATGCGCAAAGCATAGCACTAATTCCATATTATTCAAAGTTCAATAGTATCCGAGTGTACATATAGGAATGATGTTCTTACATGACATTATCACATGAAAAATGAGCCCATAATATATTACAGGATTGTTTCGCAATTCGCGTTTTTGGTTATTTGTATTTGTATGCATGTTTCACAAAAGTATGTTATTATTATCGAATGGTTACAAGATGTTCAATAAAAATAATTATTATTATGTATTACAAATTGTTATAAAATAAATTTCTACGATTAAAGTTCGGAAATAAATCAAGCTAAAAAATATTAAATTAACATTTATGTTTATATTTTAGTTTTATATCCATACTTAATAAAAAAAATAGAACTACAATTTTTATTTGAGGCTATCGTTCTCACAGTTTAACATAATATTATATTATACATAAATATTATATATAAACGTATATTATAAGTATATTAAAAATTTTATGAGATTGTTGATTACACTGACATTTAGTAGTTCATCGATTATCTATGATAGGACGGGACGGTAACTTTTTCTATAAAAAAATTGCGATCTACATGCTAGAATTTGTTACTGTTTTTTTTTAAATGTGGGATCGATTTTTTGTATGAATTAAATCTTATATTTAATTGCAAATGATCGTCTTGGACATAGATTTTTCATGAAATAAGGATAGCAACACATTTACTGAATTACTAAATAGAGTAGATTGTGTATCCGCTCGTTGCTTCCATAAATAATAGAAAAAGTTTTCATAATGCGAAACAATCCTGTAATATATTATGGGCACATTTTTCATGTGATAATGTCATGTAAGAAGATCATTCCTATATGTACACTCGGATACTATTGAACTTTGAATAATATGGAATTAGTGCTATGCTTTGCGCATGTTTGTGACCGGTCACGGAACGCTCTATTTACCGGAAGTACGGTGACCAAACCTCCCACAGTAAATACGGCGTAAGAGTGATCAGTCATTAAACGTCAGCTGGAATCCGCAGGACGTGGCGGCAATCGCAGTTATTCCGACAATTCTACCGACAGTACCTTTTCACAGGCTATTCACCTTTTCACATGTCACAATTAGGTCGAGTGTTTATAATGATGAATACATATATATTTATAATCCTTCTCCGATTTAAACAGTTATTTATTTATATCAACTCAATTGCTTCTTATAAGAAAAACTTGCCAATTTCTTTATTGATATCATAACTTTCTTTTGATATATTAAAATTGAAATTTATGTAAAATCGAAGGTATAGAGAAGAAACACTAAAGAAATGGTAGTCTGTCCAACAGATCCTTCAAGCAAAGATGTTTACGCATTCATGTATAAGCATCATGTTCTTTCAGTGTCTGTGATTCACTCATTTACGAGGTAAAAGAAGACACATATATTAACATAATTATTTGTTGAACTAATTAGAAATACCTTTTTAATCATTGCATTATAATCACATTTCTTATCAACCTTTACTAAGGGAAAAGTAATAAACGTACACAATAAACCTGCTAGAATATTATTTACATTATTATTGAAAGTTTGACTTTAATTTACATAATGAAAATAGACTTTTAGAATAAGCACTTTGAATTTTCACCATATAAGGGATATCGAGAGTTTAAAAATTAACTTTGATTAATATAATGAAATAACTGTATAGATAGAAAAAACACTTAGAATTTTTGTGACATTGAGATATCAAGAGTTGCAAAATTAATCTTCAAGTTTTACATGAAGAAACGACCTTATACTTACCAGCTTTTTACCTTGAAAAGGTTTTTTTTGGGGGGTCTAAAATATCTACAGTATTCAATGGTTTGTCGCGCGTAAAAATTGGGTGGCGAAGGCCTCGGGCGTCGTGCACAGCGACATTGAAAGCAGGTAAGATGAGATTCACGTGCACAGCAGAGAGACCTAGAGGCAGAATTCGGTAAGAAGCCTTTATTAGTGAAAATACCACGGAGATTGTAGCCGCCCGTAACGCGCTTTAATATCTTGCACGCAGTGTCGGTCCAACGCCCACCGTGCGCAGCATGGGGCCCAGTACAGTCTAGAGCACACAAGACGGCTCGGGGCGGCAGTGTCAGAAATTCTTCTTCAAGTTCGTATATCCCAATCGTTTCGTGTAAACTCGAGATCTCGTAATGCTCTCCCCTATCGAAAGCCAGACACTTGCGTGTATCTTGTTTTACTATGCAGCGCACTGGTTTTCCATCTACTCGTAAAGCAATCATCATCTTTGGCTACGTAAAAAAAACATGAAAATTATTTTTCACGCGACAATGAATTGTCGTAAAAGTTGCAGTTTTAATTTTTTACCTTTAATTCATGTATTGATAATTTCTTTATGAGGGGAACACCTGTATCTTCTCTTTGTAACATCCCCGTAACTGGGCAATAGTAGTACCTGGGTAAAAGAAGTCTGTCATATCAGCCTCTAGCCGTGCGTACCTATCATCCTCTTCGATAAGTTGCATGTAAAAGGACGAGGGTGTGTTGAAACAAGAAAGCCGTAGATCCTTGTCTTGATGTAAAAGTGTATCGATGTTACGATAACTTATGTCGAGAAGAGAGACGGAAGCCATTTTTTTCACGAACGATGGGGAACTGTCGAGGGTAGCCAGCGCTGCTTATAGTAAACAACTGAAAGCTAATGAGAACGTCTCAGTCATCTCAAGTTACAAGCTCCCGCTAAAAGAGTGGGGGGGTGTGAGGCACGTGGCTCGTCACTAACACCACTAGCGGCTAACGTAGCTTTAAAACAGACCGCTACTAGCCTTTTTTAAATTTCGACGCTAGCAAAACAAGCCCCGCTCGCCGCGCCCGGCTCAGCAGCTTGTCCCCGTACCGCCGCCGCCGCCGCCGACTAAATAAGCTTGATTCGGAAAAATTAATATAGTTTAAATTTCGCTGTTGCCGTAGAATCATCGTCGCCGACATGGATACTCGTTGGTCTCATCCTTGGACGAGTAGAATATGCGGTCCAACGTCTTGTGGAAAATCCTCTTTTATAAAACGTTTTTTAAATTTTCTCGATCAGATGGCCAACGTAAAATTTGATAGAATTTTGATCTACTATGCAGAGTGGCAAGACGGTTACAAGAGCGAAAATTTTTTTAATAATGGTAAAACTATAGAGTTTCGCCAAGGCCTACCAAATCCCGAGGACTATTCAAACGATCCGCATCTGAAAAAGTTATTGATAATCGACGACTTGATGCACGAAGCTTCGAATCACGTCATCATGGATCTCTTTACGAAAGGCTCGCATCACAAGGGAATATCGGTATTTTTTATAACACAGAATCTGTTTCACAAGGGAACGCATGCTCGAGATATAAGTCTCAACGCCTCGTCCATTGTACTGTTTAAAAATCCTCGAGACCGCGCACAGATCCAACATCTGGCTCGCCAAGTCTACCCCGAAGACCCAAAGTTTTTAAAAGAGGCGTATCAAGATGCAACTTGATGATTGACTGCAAACAGAACACGCCGGATGAGTTTCGCTTCAGAACGGCCATTTTCCCCGACGACGAGCACCAAATT
Source organism: Philotrypesis tridentata (assembly GCA_018906965.1). Taxonomy (NCBI): domain Eukaryota; kingdom Metazoa; phylum Arthropoda; class Insecta; order Hymenoptera; family Pteromalidae; genus Philotrypesis; species Philotrypesis tridentata. Next base: position 4,327 of record JACCIB010001064.1, read on the forward strand.
ATTTACTTACCAAAGTATACGATTAGCTCTCTCGAACAATCTATTTAATGTAAAATAGCCAAACGCGGGGCGGTATTCTTCAGTCCTGAAACAACCATGCCGAAGCGCACATCGTCGTCTACAGACGGCTCGGATAATAGTAAACCACCGTTTGAAAAAAAATATATCGCACTATTGGACGCTCTCAGATATTCGGATAAAAATCAACGTATAGCTCTTTTAAAAGTCGCCGACAAAAAATTAATTAAATACATTTGCGAGTTTGCGTTAAACGTTTTGCACGGTACAGTGTCGTTGAAAAATCATCAAAAAAGTAAACTGAAAAAACACAAAAACATTTTAAGAAAACTTGCCTCTAAAGCAAAAAATAAAAACTCGTGGAAAAGTAAAAAACGCGTCATTATGCAAAAAGGTGGCAGTTTTCTTCCATTCTTATTGTCACCGATACTAGAGGGTGTACTGTCAATGCTCCGTTAAAATTATTTATAATGTCGAGTATAAAGAAAATGGTATTAATACCAAAGGAGCAGCTCAAAAGAATACAGAGAGAGGTCAGCACACCCCATACTGTGACGGTAGCGGCAGCGGCTCCTACATCGGACCCTGTAGACACTAGCAGCACCCCCGCTGTGCTTAGGTCTACCCAGACTGCAGGAAATCATCTCACACGTTTGGACGATGAAATGAGAAAAATTCTCGATTCGAGAACGTACCCAAACGAGCAAGACCGTTTAAAAGATTATTTGAGTGTTTTACGACGATATTTATTCTTTGTAGAAGAAAAACGCAATGCCACTCTGGCTGTGGAAGCTGCAGACTCGGAGGCATTATCGGACGAGTTGATTATTCAAAGCGTACCGACGGTTTACAAGAGAATCACGCAGTTGTTGTTGAACCACTTGAAGGCCCGAGGCGATCGCATAACCTGGAGTGCCACTGGTGTCGTATCTATCAACGGCGAGACCATTAAAAATTCAAACATTATCGACTTGATGAACGAGGCTGCGCGCTCGCGGAAAAAGATCAAAGCCATCGGTAGAAAAGACTTTGCTAAATTACTTCGCGATATCAACGTGCCAAAAGAATTTGTAGGAAACCCTGATTTGTGGAGTATCGGTGGCGCCGAGTCGTCGAGCAGAGACTGGAGCAAATTCAGCATCGACGACGAAGACGACGACGAGGCGAGGTACGATTTCAAGGCAACGAAAAAACGTTTCAACGAAAGTGGTTTTGATCGTCTTATGAATTCAAAGATTACGCTTAGAAACCGACGTAAAAAAGTGCCTTCCACTTCTACACCTAAAAAACGATGGTTAAAAAATCCGTGAACAAACGTTTGAAAAAACAATATTTTGATCCGAAGAAAGCAACAGCATTTTCTGGTCCAAGAAATTTGATTCGTAAAAATAAAAATAAAATTTCCACGAAACACGACGCTTACACTCTACACAAAACTGTGGAAGATATAGACCAAGTTTGGGAGGCCGATCTCATGCAGCTTACCTCTATAAAAAATCACAACGACGGCATAGGCTACATACTCGTTGTAATAGATGTTTTGTCTAAATTTGTGTGGGCTCAGCCCCTTCGCGACAAAACTGCGCTCGAAGTCACAAACGCTTTCAGAAAAATTCTCAAAAACGATCGTCATCGAGCGCCACACACGCTGCAAACAGATCGTGGAAAAGAATTTGTCGGGAAAACGTTTCAAAAATTTCTCAAAGACAACGACATACATTTTCGAACTGTAAGCAACCCCGATGTAAACGCCGCGGTTGTCGAGCGTTTCAACAGAACTCTGAAGGAGCGCATGTACAGATATTTTACGTACAAGAATACAAAGCGATATATTGACGTTTTACAACTACTGGTTGACGGTTACAACAATACTCTGCATTCTACGATTAAAATGGAACCGACGAGTGTGACTTTATATAACGCACACAAAGCCCGAGACAATTTAGTTGCACGCGCGCTCCGAAACCAGCCTCGTCGAAAAAAATCAAAATATAAAGTAGGTGCACACGTGCGTATAAGTCGAGAAAAAAATATTTTCGAGAAAGGTGCTGAAAAATCTTGGAGCGAAGAAGTGTTTAAAATTACAAAAGTTTTGAGGAGGCAAGGTTTATTTATCTACAAACTCGTCGATCTACAAGGCGAGGATATAGAGGGTTTTTTCTATCCGGAAGAATTATCTGCTGTACATAAATCGCGTGTCGAGGAGCGCGAGTATAAAATTGACAAAATTTTGCGTTCGAAAGGACGTGGCAAAAATAAACAATATTTCGTAAGTTGGGTTGGATATCCGGATAAATTCAACTCGTGGATACCAGCTGCAGACTTGAAAAATATTTTTAAAAAATGTATCAGACAAATTTCACGCTAGTTCTCCCGAGCAACAGCAATGCAAAGTATTTTCCAAATAATACGACTACGTGATTCTCGACTCGCCTACCCAAAGAGATCGAACTCTACGGGCGGTGGGTCGTAGGCATATCGGAAATACACATTCCATGCACAACGCTGCATCTGCGGCACGAAGAGTGCTCTCTCAAGACGAGCGAGAAGGAGGAGCCTCGATACTTTCAGCACGACACCTATCCCAACATACGAAGTCTTGTCGATACAATAAACGAGACTTCGTATTGACGAGCAAAGATAAACTTTGCATGAAATTATTCTACAACGAAAGAGGTGGCTATGTGTCTGTCGGATTACTCACAAAAGATGGGCATACGAAAATGTGTAAAACACCCGAACTATCTCTCGCCGTACAGCGCGTACTCGGATTCGAGTTTGGTATAGAACCCACAGATATGAGCGAGCAAATTGACAATTATCAAATACGTTTCGTAGGTACACAGCCTGCGAGTTTTTCCAGAACAGTTCCGGATCAAATGTTTGTGTATAGTAATATATGCGAACCCTGCATAGTTGGCGACACTTTTGCACCGCTTCTGTGCATAGTCAATGTGGAGGCGAAAAGATTTCAATTCGGGAGTACTATGGTGAAAAGTTTCCACCCTGTACATTACGTTCCTGTGCTCGTAAACAGATTTCAAACGGTCGACGTAGATATAAGGGACAACCTCGGCAAACCAATAGCATTCGAGTTTGGGACGTTGACTATTACGCTACACTTTAAAAGAGCAACGGTCTGAGTGATTTAAAAAATGAGTTTTTACACAGTTTACGATCAGTCGGGCTACGGAGGCCGCGGCATAAATCACGTATACGTTGGCTCGCCGCGCATGCGAGGCCATGGCCTAGGCTCGTGGTTTTCTGGAATATTTCGAAGTGCATTACCATTCCTCGCTAAGGGAGCTCGAGCCATCAGTAAGGAGGCTTTACGCACCGGCGTTAACGTTCTCGAGGATATGGGTGAAAACATATCGTTTAAAGATTCGCTTCGAAAACGCGCTAGCGAGTCTGGAGATAACCTAAAGAGGAAAGCTACCGAAAAATTATCAAAAATGATGCAAGGATCGGGGTATAAACGTCTGCGCGCGACGAGTTTGCCTCAGTCTCCATTCGCTCTCGCCTAGCGGCGCATCGTTTCACCGCGTCGCAAGAAGCGTAATACATCGGACAAAAAAGAAAAATCAAGAAACGTTGAAGTGAGTAAGAAAGCAAAGAAAAATAGTCAAAAGAGGAGGAAGAAGGCAAGAAAAACTAAAACGCGTGATATTTTTGGATAATTGAGTGTTAACTGTGACAATGTCGTTTTTACATAGCCATTCGGAGGCGTGCCTCAAGACCGAGCTCGATCTGTTTTCCCTACCCCCCACGCAAACGGCCATAGAATCGAGCAGATGGGTATCTTACAAACCCGTTTCGTCGTTGAGCGACGAGAGTCCGATAGAGTTTTGTATAAATTCTCAAAACGAGGATTATTTAGATCTCGCCCATACAATGATAAAAGTGAATATCCAGATAACCCCTGTAACGGCGAGCATCGACAAACAAGTAGCCCCCGTCAACAACTTTCTATACTCGATATTCAACCAAGTTGACGTTTACTTGAATCAAAAACTCGTCTCACCACCCAATAATGCTCAGCCGTATCGTGCGTATCTCGAAACTCTTTTGAATTACGGCCCCGCGGTAAAGCATTCTCATCTATCTACAGCCATGTGGTCGTCTGACACTGCAGGCCATATGGACGAGCAGCCCGGCGCTACTGACCCTAAGAATGCCGGACTCGTGGCTAGGCAGGCATGTCTGTCGGAAGGCAAGCAATACTATCTTCTAGGACATCTCCACTGCGATATTATGAATCAAGATCGTTTTCTCATAAACGGTGTCGAAGTGCGATTGAGACTTGTGCGCTCGAAACCCGGGTTCTGTCTCATGAACGCATCGGCAATAGAATACAGCGTAAACATTTCGGAAGCCACTCTCCTCGTTCGGCGTGTAAAACTATCACCCGCTGTTTTAATAGTACACGTCAAGGCACTGTCGTCAGTGACGGCAAAATACCCCATCACGCGTGTAGAAGTAAAAACTTTTACTATGCACAGCGGCATAATCGGCGATTCTTTGGAAAATATGATTCTCGGGCAATTACCTAAAAGAATGATTCTTGGCTTTGTCGATAATAAAGCATTCAACGGTGGGCGAACGTTAAATCCGTTCAACTTTCAAAATTTTTCAATCAATTTTCTATCTCTGTACGTTGACGGTACGCAAATACCGAGCAAACCGTTACAGCCGAAATTCGTCAAGAAAAATCCAATGTTTGTCGAGGCCTATCATACCTTGTTCTCGGGTACTGGAATACATTATATGAATGAAGGTAATGACATTGAAAGGGCCAATTATCCCAACGGCTACTGTCTCTTTGCATTCGATCTCACACCCGATATATCGGCTCATTACGCTGGGCATTGGAATCTCGTCAAAAGTGGATCCGTACGAGTCGAAGTTCGCTTCGATAAACCGCTAACTACAACTATAAACTGTATACTCTATGCAGAGTTTGACAACGTCTTAGAAATAGATGCCGCGAGCCAATTCGTAATAGATTATAACTCGTAAGTTTTACACCCTTCGTGGTAGAAAATCGATACGATGAGAATGTGTGTGGGGGGAGTGGCAGCAAGAGAGTGTGTGACCGCATGCTGTGCATTAGTCGCTCCCGAACTCTATAAGCGTCACGTGCTCCGCCTCTTTCGTCTGCGAGTATGGAGAAAACAGACTACATAATAGACATACAGGCTTTTCACGACTGCAACGGGGATTTTCTTCCAAAAGAGATTGCCGTCTTGGGTGTGGATTGCAACTATCTCGCACATTGGCTAGCGAAACCCCCGTACGATTGCGGCAATCTGGCGAAAGGAATACTCGCCACAAACACATATCTGACCTGCTATCATCACGGCATTGAGTGGTTCGATGGCGAGTCCAATATAGACGACGTCTACAAAGTGCTTCGCGACGTGGCTCGAAGTGCTATGCGTATATATGTGCGCGGTGTACAAAAACAAAAATTACTCGAACGTATTTTAGGCAGACATATAATTAACGTGGAAGAGTTTGGCTGCTCAAGTTTTAAAAATCTCCCTCGCGTCAACGAACATTTTTGCTTTTTTCACGGAAGAAAGAGAGAATACTTTACCTGTGCTTTGGGGTACGTGTACAAGCTACGTTTGTGGATTATGCGTTCGCTGTATACAACACACGACGCAACTACATATAACGACAAGCCCTCAAAAGATACTCCAGACGTCACAAAACCGGCAAAAGGTAAAGACAAAGAAATAGTCGAGTGTGGTGACAAATTAAAAGAAACAAATATAAAAACGCCAGAGTCGTCGCAGCTTGCAACACCATCCACTGCTAGCGCTAGTAGCGGAGCGTACAGAAGTGCAGAGGACCCGCTCTACGATCACGTGATCGATGAACTCGCTACAGATTCTACAGAATCTCAAAAACATACCAGTGTCGACCGTGGGTGTCTTCCCTGCCGATCGGATTCCGTTTATGTTAACGAAACCTTGTGCACTTGTGGTTAATACCGATGACAGCAGCAAACCAGGTTCGCATTGGGTTGCAATCTACATCGACCTATCCGGCGAGGGAACTTTCTTTGACAGTTATGGACTCCCGCCGTCCGACCCAAATCACATCGATCGACTTAGACGAAATTGCCGTGTCTACGATTGGAACATCCAGCAGTTGCAGAGCCTCGATTCTGACGTCTGCGGGCATTATTGTATTAGTTTCTTGTTTCATATGTCTCATGGTTACACTCTTTCTCATTTGCTTTCAAAATTTTCAACTGATATGATTTTAAACGATAGCTTAGTTGTCGAACATGTAAATAGTATAAAAAAGCGTAAGCACAATTGTGTCAGATTCAAATGTCGCGAAAAAAGAGTGCTTTGTACAAGCGACCAAATTTGTAAACCGAAAAATTATGTGTGTATGGAATAGCTATAAATACCGTGTACAACTATTCGCGACAGTCATTCCGCCAAGATGGGGCCTAATCAAAGCAAGCCAAACTACGCTCCGCTCATAAATGAAGGGGAAAAAATGTAAAAAAAAATTCGTCATCCTCCTCCTCTTCGTCAAATTCACAGTGTAAAAAATATACAGACATATAATATAAAAAAAATACTCTACAAATACAAATACAATACCTAACAAAGATGGTTATAAAAGATTTTGAAAATTGTACAATGTGCGAAACATGTAAAACGTCGTTGTAAAAAAATATATGTGTATACCATATTGTAACGGTTTTATGTACAATATACTCATGTGTGTCTAAAACAGTGTTTTTTCTCATTTTCCTTAATAGTCCTCATCCTGTCCCGGCCGTTTTTTTTAGAGTCTCGGAGAAGTTTAAGCTGCTTGACATATTACACCGATATATTCCGGTGTCAAATTTCACTTCAACTCGTTTGAAAAAACTTGGATGCTGTATCTTTTTTTTTTAAATATATTTCATGTGACAGCTGTTTCTAATTTGAAATACATTTTCCGGTCGCTTAAAGTATAGCAGATGCACGCACTTGTCGTGCGGGGGAGAAGACCAGCGACGAGCCGGGCTCGCCTAGTTTCGGGACTCATATAGTATACATAGATATACTCGAGTGTAACGCCCTCCGTGTATAGATATAGTCCAATGCTTTTCCCGGACTTTGAAAATTTTCGTCTGCGCTCTCTCGGGCTCTCTCTGCACAGGCGTCGTTTATACCATACCTCTCGGCTTTTCCCGTTCCAGACACCCCCACTCTCTCTCTCTCTCTCTTTCGGGGAGGCTCTTATACATAGATATACTGGTGCAGCCGCCGCAAGGCAGAGCAATATAGATATACTCCAATGGTTTTTTCTCTTTTTCACCCTCTCATACCGCTTGTATTAAAATCGCTAATGTTTTTAATGCTAAGAAAAAACTATATTAACAGCTCCGTATAGTAGAATACAGTCAGTCCGCAACGAGCGATCAAGCGACTAACACAACAAAATAAAAAATTTCTTCAAAGTCTTTGTCGCACAAATAGCTGATACATGTACAATGGATCCGTGGAAAAAAGCTACTCTTCTTCGGGAAAGAAAGGAGAGGAATATCAATCTCTCATCAAATCGGAACGCTTGAATGAAAAAACTTCTGTTTCGTACCAAGAAACGGCTGGAATGAATAATCACAAAGATTCGAAATCACAAAAATCTTGCTTTGAAGATTCATTCTCAAGTTATAGAAGTCGCCCAACTAAATCTAATACTGATTTAATTAATTTCAAAGATTAAAATATTGTGTACATAAAAATTTTACAAAAATGTATATCAAAATTATCTGAAAAAAATATGTAAAACGATTGTAAAGTAAACAATACTTTTTTTCTTGAATAAACGAAATTTTCTAAAAAAAATATTCATTCTATTTCAATATTCACAACACCCAAGAATTCCCTCTCGTACATATTAGACAAATGCTCTCGTTTCTAATTTAAAATACATTTTCCAGCCACTTAAAGTATACCAGATACTCGCATCCGAGAGTTTTGTACACGGGGTCGGGTTACGAGCTCCCCTCGGCAAGTTCCGCTCGCCTAGTTACGGGACTCATATATACATAGATATACTAGGGTAGAACGCCCTCCCTGTATAGATATAGTCCAAAGCTTTTCCCGGACTTTGAAAATTTTCACTTGTCGCGTGGCAGAAGACGCAGAGCGCATGCGTCGTTTATACCGTACCTCTCGGCTTTTCCCGTTCCAGACACCCCCACTCTCTCTGTTTCGGGACTTTGAAAATTCTCGACTCTTGCGCTCTACTCTCTCTCTCTCTCTCTCTCTCTCCCACGCACACTCTCAGCATCTCTCTCTCTCTCCCACGCACACTCCACCATCTCTCTCTCTCTCTCTCCGTCCGGGCGGCGGCGGTGGCGGCGCGGGGGACCAGCTCACCACCAGCGGGTCCAGCTCACCGCCGCTACGCAGCGCGCGGACCGCGAGCTCCCTCCCCCCACCCGCTCGCGCACGTGGTTGCCTCCGCGCTCGCTGATTGGCTCGTTTATACCGTGCCTCACTGACGTCACTACACCGGATGTCTGGCGCCACTAGGCCACGCCCACGTCGGCGGGGTAGAGCGTGTCTCTACTACTGAGGCGTATTTATAAAAAGTGGAACTCAAATGGCTTTATTAATCAAGCGCGTGATTAACAAAAACAAAAACAAGAACATCAACTCAAAAGAGCTGTCAGCGTGAGACTGTACTGTAAAGAATAAAAACCGCGAAGTTGTTTGCAGGTTGCTATGCATAATTCTCGATATTCAAATCGCGCTCTTCGGACCTAATCATAACAAACCGTACATTAATCCGATCACAGACTTGTAATCTGTAAAACTTTTACAGTAAAATTTCTTGTCTCCTAAATTTTACAATACTGGACTGTAAAAATTATGCAGATTACAAGTAAAAATGTCTTTCTTGTCTGCTAAATTTGACTATACTGGACTATAAAAATTATATAGACTACAAGTTTAAAATATGGTTTCACTGAATTTTGGAAAATAATTAAAAACGGATTTTTCCTGTTGTTCTCCGTGTTATTTCTTATCTGTAGGCTGTAGGTGTCAAATTCTTAGGAAGATCGATTGAAGGTAACTTTATACATAAAGTTCGTATTCGCAGTACTTAATTAGTCGAAGGATCCTGTATCTAGATTAAAATTAGTATATTAACAGATAACGCTTACATTACAAAGATTGCAAATAGTCGCAAGTTTTGCTGATGACGTCATTACGCTCGCAATTGAACTCTTAGCTAACGAAACGGCCTTATATAATAACTGGAGGGAAATCCCGTCACTTGCGAGTTTGTGTTTTATCGATACGCCATCTAGTAGCAGCACCTCTACTCACACTGAAAGACGGACTCCAATGTTCGTGCAAAAGAATGTGAAGAATACAAATGTATGTATATATATAAAAAATTATATATATATTAGGGTGTCATATTTCCCACACGTTAAAAGAAATTGATGATGCCAAGCTAGCAATGGCTTCTTAAGTGTCCAAGAAAACCAGCGCACTTTGAATTTTTTCGATCACAAATTTGTTGCCTCTCCTCAGCGAATTCGGTATTTTCAATGGGAAGTTACATATATCATACAAGTATCCTTAATACCTTCTTAAGCATCGAATTTCTTATTTGTACTTTTGTCTTGGGATAACACATAATCAATTAAAAGAAGTTCGATCGAAAAATAATAATAATTAAGGAAGTTAACAGGTGCAACTTGTATTGAAAATGCTCGATCTTTGGAAGCGTTTTAAAGGCACTTCTGTTGCTCCTAGAAAGCTGTAATTTTAACATAGCATGCATGCACTCATGACCCAATGAATAGAAAAAAAATTTTGCAAGAAAACAGTTAATAATAGTGTAAAAAGCCAAATAAAAGGGAAGACTTCTACGTGAAAATATAGGTGAAACCTGTAAACTTTTTTTAATAAGCTGTTATGATTGCTCCTTGCCCCATGTCGCCCGTAGAAGCACGACACATGTTGCTTGTCTGTAGACACCCTTCTTGACTGTCCAACAAGTAGAAAGCAGGAATACGCTTGCAGATGTTTGATCGATCGTTACATGGCCCATCGCAGTCCATCATAAACGGCCAAAATTTCCAAGAAAAGTTATTTTCCCGATTTTCATGTATTCTTGTTTCGATGTACGCATATCTAATAAAAGTAAGTTCGCCAAAAAATAGAGCAAATAAATAGACATTTTGTCGCATGCAACGCAGCACATAGCAACCGATGTGATAGTAAATAATTTATACCTGAATAATACGTGGAATTGAACATATGCATATTACGCATTATGGGAGTAGAGTAGATACTTTTGCAGTGAAAAAAGCAATCTTCATAATTTCTACAATTATTAATTCTAATATGATAGTGGCACTGAAACAGATCGTATAAAGTGAAAGGGGAAGAGAGAGAGAGAGAGAGAGAGAGAGAGAGAGTGAGAGCCCAACGCAGGCCTGCAGAGACAATTGGTGTGCCGAGGGAAGTCTTATATCTGCTTGAAACCTAAAAACTACAAAACGGAAAGGTCGAGACTGATGCAGACGAAGTAGAGAACGTTGTTCCTGCCATAAATTTATCCGGATATTTTTTATGACTGAGATAATCACTGGAAATGATGCTTATTCGTCTGATTGACTCTTCATTAAGTTTTTCAGCTACTTCGCTGCACTAGGTCACGGAATTTACGGAAACTTTGCAAGCGCTGAGGAGAGGCAACAAATTGCTTAATTCAAAAAATTCAAAGTGCGCTGGTCTTCTTGGGCACTCAAGAAGCCATTTCTACCATGGCATCATCAATTTCTTTTAACGTATAGGAAATGTGGCACCCTAATATATATATATATATATATATATATATATATATACACACACACACACACATATATATATATACACATACTAGGGGGTACCCCCCTGCTCTCTCCGCTCGCCAACCCCCATAGGTATAGTTTCAACTTCATATAATTTAAAACAATATAATAAATAATGTAATTTATATACTATGTAATATGTAATTTATATACATATTTACATTTTTCGTTTATTTTAATAATCTATAATTAATGTCTAATCTTTATAACTTATTACTAATCTAATAATGTATGTAATATATGTATATGGCTGAAGTAAATAGAGAAAAACATAGAAAGAAAATATATTTCAGTTTTTAAAAGAAATAGTTGAACACATTATTTTCACATCATCATTTTAAGAAAATAAAAGTTATATATTTCCACACATTTTATGTTGTCACACTACCATTGAGGTAAATATATATATTTTAAAAAGGTAAAAGTTCTATTATTTCCACACCACCGTTGAGGTAAATAGATATGGCGCGTTTTTGTTAAGTGGTTTCCCCAGTAGGCCTAGTCCACTGTTTTTTGATTAATGCACTATATAATAGTATTTAGAAAGGACCATAGAAGGAAAATAGATATTGTCATATAACTGACAAAATACAAACAAAATAGCTGACAGCATTTAGACAGGACCATAGCAGGAAAATTTACACATGAAGTGAAATATTATGTACAACTAAATCAAAATTAGTTCCACGAATTCCACAGTACCATAACGAAATGGCTATTATATACTTGAATACTATAAAGTGTATGTGAATTTACAACGAAACGAAATGGCTGATAGTAGATATTTAGGAAGGACCAAAAAAGGAAAATGGTTAACAGTAATAAGAATTTTTTGCTGTTTTAGATAAATAAATAATAATTTATTTAATGTGGAAAGACATTTGTAATAATGATCATCCTTTTGGTGGAAAATTAATTATTTTAGGCGGTGATTTCAGACAAATTTTACCAGTGTTAAAATATGGTTTTAGAAGAGCAATAATTGAAGATACTATTAAATTTTCTAAACTATGGTCTTTATTTAAAATGTTAAAGTTAACTAAAAATATACGTTCAAAAGATGAAGAATTTTCAGCATTTTTGTTAAAAATAGGAGATGGAAAAATTAATCCTTTTACAATACCTACTCTTTGGAAAACTAATGATATTTGCTCAAAGATTTATAAAAACATTAACACTAACATTCAAAATAATTGTGTTATTTTAGCTCCTCATAATGAAGATATACATAATATAAACAATAAAATATTAAATTTTCTCCACGGAAAAGTAACAACATATTACAGTGTAGATTATGCTACTCACAAAGGTGTAGATCAAACTGACGAAAATATTTATTTAAATTTTCCACCAGAAACATTAAATCAAATTCAAGAAGGTTTACCACCACATCAATTACATTTAAAAGTTAATACAATTACTATGTTAATAAGAAACTTAAGTATTAGCGATGGTTTATGTAATGGAACTCGTTTAAGAATTACGAAACTATTTAAATACAATATTAAAGCAGAAATTTTAAATGGTGATCGAAGTGGTAATAAAGTCTATATACCTAGAATAACTTTAAATACAGGAGAATCGTCTTTATTACCTTTTATACTTTATAGAAAACAATTTCCTTTAATTTTAGCTTTCGCAATGACCATTAACAAATCACAAGGTCAAAGTTTTGATTCTGTAGGAATTTTTATTAGAAGACCTTTGTTTTCACATGGGCAATTATATGTTGCTTTATCTAGATGTAAAACTCCACAAAATCTTTATATACAAAATGAGTTATCTAATGATAAAGAAATTGAAAATATTGTTTGGGATGAAATTTTTAATATTAAGATTTAAATTATGATTACATATATTTTTTATAAATATCATTAAATATATATGTTTTTACAGATATTATTAATTTAAAGAATTAAAATAAAAACAAATAAATACAATTATCAATAATGGAATGGGACCCTAGAATTGGTATGTATATTGAAATTAATGGCATTGAACATTTACAATACTTAGAAGAAATAAACAGAGAAATAGAAAATATAACAGAATATGAAGCAATGTACGTAACTTATGTTCAAAAACTTGATCAAGAGTTAAATATTTATGAAATAAAACAATTAAATAATAAAATTAAAGGATATGAAGAAAATTATTACGAAAATGTAATAAAAATATTTGATTCATTAGCAATAGTACCTAATAATATTTTATTAAAACTAAAAGATATTATTAGGTACCGAATAAATAATTATAGTGCTTCTTTTTTTGATCGCTTAAGAAAAAATAAAGATTTATATACAAACTATCTTCTATATATTGCAAATATTATTTATCAAGTTTTTAATTTAAATTAATATAATACAAATTTTGACATATTTTTAAATACAGTAATCAATATTATAATCTATACAAAATTTAATTAAGTAACACTCACACGTATTTACAAATGTGTGACTAAAGTATTAAAATTTACGAATAAAATACATTACACTAATGTATAAGACGTATGAGATAGTTGCGAAAATAAAATAATTTATAAAAAAATAAATTATAACAATTTAAGATTACATCATTTCATCAATGTATTTAAAAATATATAAAGTCAAATAAATTTATAAAAAATTTTATTACAGATTCCACATTACGCTCAAACATTTTTAATAATGTCTGTTCAAAGTATTAAAATTTACAAATAAAATACATTCAGACTTATTTAAATATGTATGAGACAATTAATTTAGTAACAATCAATTACATACAAAAACAAATAAAACTGATATTACAGTGGATTAGGCCTAAAGGGGAAAACCACTTTAAAAAAAACGCGCCATATCTATTTACCTCAATGGTGGTGTGGAAATAATAGAACTTGTATCTTCTTAAAACATATCTATTTATTTCAGTGATGGTGTGTTAATAATAGAATTTTCATATTTTTGTACTAAATAAATAACACTAATAAAAATAAATATGACCACATATATGAAACGAAGAGTGAGGGGGCGCTGAGGGGGCTGAGGGGGGGCTGAGGGGGGGCGAGGGGGGTGAGGGAGGGGGGGGGGCGAGGGGGGGCAAAACGCATAAAAATAACCAAACTTTTGAAACATTTCTTGGTTCTTTTGAGGGGGGCTGAGGGGGGGCTGAGGGGGCTCGTGAGGGGGGGCGAGGGGGGGCTAAATTCCAGCGCGGCTCAAAACAACTATATAATATAGTAAGATATATATATATAGTAATTTTTGATACAAAATCCAATGGTTTTTGAACTAATCAGTGAATGCGGTTAATGCGTATGCGCGTTGAAGCGGCATGGTATGCTGCAGAGGGCGCATGGTGCCTTACCATTGCGTACTCTCGTATTTCGTGTTGTCGCTCAAAGGCGGTTGCAATATAGTATGTATACGTATATATATATATACATATACATATGTGTATACATCTGTACACACACACACACACACACACACACACACACACATATATATATATATATATATACACATACATATGTGTATACATCTGTCACAGTAAAAATTGATAGATTCTTAAATTTTACTGCACTATATGGTGACTTTTGATAGAAAAATTCTTTTAAAACAGTACAATAAAAATTCTTATTTGTACAGTAAATAAACCACTTTTTACAGTGTGTGACGGAATTATCATACTTTTTAGTAAAATTTCGTATGCTTTTAATAATATGTACGCGACAATTTTTCTCCGTGTTAAGTTACTAGGTACACAGTTAGATGTTGTGTCAGTGTCATTGAGACTAGGTTTTAACAGAATAGATACAACAACTGTCGTTATTTTTTTAAAAATAAAGAGTTCAGACAAGTAACAAAGTTTTTTTTTATTAAAACTTACTATTTTTTCAGGTTTCCAATGACCACTAGCTGGATCTGGAGGAACAGGAAATCCTTCGATCAATAAACAGTCATCTATTATGGGAACTTTTGGTAAATGCGATTGGATACATTCTGATGTTTCTCGGGCCCTCGTCATGGTAGATCTAACTATAGCCGTGTAAGAAAAAGCTAATTCAGCCAATCTCATACCTGTCACCTCTGCTTGTAATTTACCTAAAACATACAAAATTGTTAAAGTAATTAAGAACGTGTTAGAAATTAAATCTAATACAAATAAAATTTATAAATCACATTGTCAATTATTTAGTTTTCGTAAACATAGAACATCGGCCCATAAGAAGGAAAATATATTTTAAGTAGTCCGGGGGGAGTCGTAGGATTTTATCGGGTACTTACTTCCATCTTTAATTTCATTGTCCAAATATGTTAGTAGTAACTTTCTGAAAGTAACCTTAAAGTGTCGACTTCGGACCTGATCGGGAACATTGTTATCAGTGCAATATAAACTTCAAAAAAGCAGTTTCTTTCAGTTTTTGTTACTCATTTTATGCAAAAAAAGGTAAAGATGAAAGTTTTCAGAGTTGAATTTTTAACAAGAGACATACATTCTTGATTGCAAAATTAACTCTCTTCATCCATGAATTGTTAAACAAAAAATTTAATTTTTATTTTTTATATTGTTACAGTTAAAAAAACAAATTTTTTAATCGGATAAGCTCTCGAAGACGACTTTTAGTAAGAATAATGTAAAAATCAATGTTCGATCTCGATATCTCAAAATACTGAGATCGTCTCAAAATAGTGAGGTGTCTCATTGCAAAATTATAAACTCTAAAATTTCAAATTCATCTCAAAATTGCCTATGGAACGACAAATGTATTCAACCACATTTAATCGACAGTTTATGACATAGTTAATAAATACTAAAAACGAATTTTCTTAAAAATAATATTAACAGCAAATAATTTTCAAAAAAATACTTCTATCGCTCGATACTTAGTTATAAGGAGAAATTAATTTATTCATCGCTTCAAGCAGAACAGTATATTTATTTGTTTAGCCAACCATTTGAGTCAACATGGGGCTCCTCTTCAGGTCAAAGATATAATTAAATGATGTACAAAAACTAAATTTTTTACATCATTACAAATTAATTTTTAAAAATAGTTTAACAAATTTTTACCTTGTAAACAAATAAAGTCATTAACGGATCATAATACCCACAAATTTAAAGTAGTCACACCTAAAATTCCGCTTCAACATTTTCAAAAAATCACAAATTATATTATTTAAAAAAAAAGAATATGAATGTTAACAATATTAAATAACAAAAACTACAATGTTGGTAAGAATTAAACTGTAACAAATATTTTATTAAAACTCCATGGTGTCGCTAAATGGTGAGGCTACATCGGAGGACGAATACCACCTAATCGACGATAAAATAATTCAAATTGGAAATAGAGAAGGAAAGGCACTAATAATAAAGTAATCATGAGAATCTCCACACAAAATCTCGGAATGATGTCTACACAATAACATCCAAGTGGCAAAACAGTAATATTATTTCTCCATCTGTTATTCTGTTTACTTTTTCGTTAGAATTTAAAATCAAGGATGTTTTCCATTTTATTGTCAATCATTACAATAACGATGTAAGGTGCCTCGTCGTGAAATTACTCGGCCTGCAACCTGCTGTCGTAAAATGTAGTAGCCAGTTAAGGTTCATACTGGAGTGTTGCACCAGGGAAATTTTGCCCAATCATATTTTGCATAAGCGTATTTGTGTTTTTTCACAGCAATTTTTCTGTCAGAAAATACAATTTATTTGTCAGAAAAATGTACATAAGGATTCTAAAATAAGAAATTAGAGATATAAACACATACATTGGTTTTTTTAAAGAAAAAAAGTAATTTAATAGTCTTAAAGCTTAATACGTTAACGATCGAGCGACTTGTTTTCTGCTGCCCACTTAAACTTTAAACATGCCCAATTACATGTTTATGTTTTTTTTTGTTGAAAAATAAGTTAGCCTATATTTACAAAAGGAAAATTTTGGAGCTGTTGAGATGACTTGCTCCCCACAAACATAATTACAATAATAACGATGTTGTATTCGATAATGAACAATAATGATTATGAAAATAGTTACAATTTTAGCAATGCTGAAATAAAACTGCTGACAAAGTGGCTAATTAATTTACGAACGAACGTCATGTCTTTGGGTGAAAAGTTTAATTTCGACGTAAACATTGAATTCAAACAAGCCATCTGCTCAAGAGTTTAGAAAGTATATGCATGTTCAACCGGAACATTGACGGGAGATAACGGGACAATGTGCCATCAGTAGTATGGTGGCACTATGGCGAATGTAAACAAACATGCCCTTGACCTCTCTGACCTCTCGTCCATGTCACTTTGGTCAAGTACATATACATACTCTCCAAAGTGTCCTCTGAACGAGAAGATACTTTGGTAAGATCCTCCTGTTTCTCCATAGTACATGTAATTTGAAAAATATCGTTGAATAAAATAGCGTGCTTAGAACTAGAGTGAACGTAAATGAGAAGAGAAAATGTAGTGATAAAATAATATTTATTCAATTGATACTTATAAATCTAGATACAAATTATGAGTTAGTTAATATAGTGCTATTTAAATATACAACTAAATTATACATAGGCAAATTAACAAATTCGTAAATAATTAAGAAAATGTCTTCGAAACTTAAAACTATGTTGGCTTCTTTTAATATTTTATCCATCCATAGCACATTCAATGTTATACGCTGTAAAATAAGTGTATTGAGAGTTCTGGCTATTTTGTAGCTTTTCCTTACAATAACTTCCGACCTCGCTCACAACAATCGCAATAGCATCTTTCATACTTAAGAAATACTTAATTCCTTTATCGATAATTTTGGATAAAGCCTTTAATCGATCAAAAGTGACCCTCTTAAATACCAATGATGGCTTACGTGATCATTTCGCCCTTGGCCCATCAGATCCTTGTGTTCCCACCGCAGTCTCTTTAATCAACTCGAAGGCTCGATCAGAATAGCTGATGATGAATCTTATTATAAATCCATCGATGATGATTCTTTGATCAAGCATATCTTCGTCACTGTATGCATGAAAGAATCTGTCGATCTCGTCAAATTGCTCCTGGAATACTGTCCGTGTGGCCAGTGAGAAGGAGAATCCTTGAAAGTCCTGATTGCTGAGGCGAACAACAGGGTTAAAGTCACCAGAGCCGACTGCCGTATTTTCTAGACCCACGTGAACAAATTTGCCGTAGGAATTGTTCAACCCATAAACCATGGGTAGAATTTGATGGCAGCGATACTTGTTCTTCTGACTCTCCTCCACCACCACCTGACTCAGACTTTCCAACTGTCTCTTCTGAACAGCCATTTTCTCGAACTTTCACACGTTGCGGTTAAGAGAGAATGCTGTGCACTGGAGGCTCGGCGACTTATACTCGAAAACTAGGTAGGTTCGATGGGGGGTAGAACCAATGAGAATAAAAATCGCAGATAGTGGGGAGCCAATAGAATCTCTGTCACCAGAATCGGAACCCAATAGAAATTTGCAGACTAATCATTTCTGAAAAGCCAGGTAAGCAAATATATCCAGTAAAATTCACGCTTCACATTACATTATTAATATTAGATTACAGCTTATCGACAAATTTTTCAACAACCTCATCATTTTTGCTAAGTTCTATTGAGAAATTCTTGAGAAATCGTCGAATACCCAAACCATTAAACATATAGTACAGATACATGATACAATATTTTCCACAAGTATCGGATAAAGTGCTTTGCAGCTGAATATTACACCATCTTATCCGCTTGCAATTTCGCTTGATTCGACTCACGTAATCTGGAACTCGTGGCGCCACTTCAAAGCTATTGAAATTCTAGCCAACGCCATTTTGTGTGACGTATATTGCTACCCAATGTCTGCCATGTCTCTGATGATCTTCGGTATGAAACACAAAGCCACAGGGTTTCACCCACGTTACTGGAATTTGAACGGCTGGATAAACTCCTACCGCATGAGAGCTCATTTTTCGAAGCTGCTGGAGAATATCCATAGAATTCATTATTGTAGAGATCGTAGGGGCTGAAGGGACGTTCTGAAGATTTGATTATATCGGCACCACCGACTCTCGCAATCAGCCAGTATACTTCAATTTGCAGGCGTTGTTGAGCGCACAGGTATAGTGGAGAGAGCAGTGCTTAATGGCGTGTTGCATACAATACTTCTCACAGTACGGTAATCTGTGAAAAAGTGGACACTCCCTTGTCCTCCAAATCAATAATTTCCCGCATAGTAAGCTTACTCAGCACCTTATGCTTTTTCAGCTCTTCGAACGTATATTTTTCGCGCACTTCTGCAAACTTCGTGCAAACTTTTGTACAGTTACTTCAGTGTCACGCCACCCTCGTACCGATCTAAGCCGTGATAGTAGGGCACAAGGCACTAGGCAGTGTAGTAGAGCAATACACGCTCAAAGCGGGTATCGCTCATCGCGTCAACGTGCCTGAGAAAGTTGGCAATGAATACGGTCTTGCCGCACGAGGTGGAACCGCAGATCATGCACGTCCACGGGTATCGCCAGCGCACATCCATCGCTGCTCGTGGACCACCACAGACTAAAGCCACGAGCCGCACAACCCGCGAGATTTAGAAGATGCGAAACTCAACACCCCCTGGCGGGGGAGAACCACCAACGCGCGGCCGGCGCGGGGTCCCTCTCGTGCGCACGCGGTTGTCGAGCTTACCTAAGGCAAGATATACGGCTTCCCTGCCGGGAAGCTTGATGCGTGCGCGCACTTTTTAATCTAATTTTAAATTATATTTATTAACAGCCTTAATAACAGTATTAGTAATCTTCCAATGAACATCACTTTCATTTTGGAGTTTCAATAGTAAATCGTGAACACGTCCCTGCTCGGCTGTTAATAAGCGGAATTCTTTAAGCAGTACGTTTTCAAGAAGCTCTCTTTTTTATCTTTATTCATTAAATTGATAACCATGGCCGTGAGTTCGTCAATTCGTGGTTAATCATCTCTAAAATGTAAGTGTATACCCTTGAAATATATTTAGCCGTACATCGTCTATGTATTAAAAATTTTTACCTCTCAATTTCAATGAGTCTCTAGTCTCTTGTCAAAGTCTCTCGTTCAATCCGCTTACAACTGCTCAAGATATTCTCTTAGTAAGGAAGTCTCACTGGCTCACTGCTGCTGCTGCTACTGCTGCTGAAGGTATTCTCTAGTGTAAGTTACTACTGCTACTGCTGGACACTGTGTGATGGCTAACTGCCTTACTTGGGCCGCTTTTATAGTGTCAGCATAGTGAAATCTGAACCCAATACTTTACCATCTAAATTAATTACCTCATAAATATTCGGACTTAATATGCGGCTGATTTTGAAGGATGGTGCGAGTTTTGCTGGAGCTAACACGCGCATGACGGTCGAAGAATGTATATTTTATTTTTTAACCAAGTATTTTCCAAACCTAAATCTACCATAAAAAAAATAGTTTGTACCTTATAGAGAAATTAAATCACATTATTTTTCAAAGCACATATTGTCTCGTATCTTTCGATGTGGTTTCACTTTTTTTAATCCTCCCTAAAGAATTAACAATACATGTAATCGAAAACCGCTGGCATTATTTGACGTGTATAAAATGTATTTCAAAGCATATTCAAATGTACATTTAATAGCGATTATGGCTCAATCGGTAGAGTATCCGACTAGAAATTCAGAGGTTCTGTATTCAAGCCTCTTGACGATTTTGGGGACACCTCTTTGTTTACATCAATATCTATATATCTCAGCTCCATTGGTTCAGATTTCACTATGCACAACGTGCATATTTTCACTCTATATAAAACTGTACGCCCCCATTGCTCTGCGCGAGTACTTGGAGATTACATATTAATTGCTGATATGGAGAGATTGGAGTTTACTCTATCTATCTTTAATGCTTGCAATAACAATTTACAATTTACATGTCAAAAAGAAACAAACAATAGTATAAATTTCCTAGATATTACAATAACACAAGACATAACCAACAAGCTAATTACAAACTGGTATCAAAAATGTACAGCATCCGCTAGATATATAAATTTTTCACTTCAATCTCTGATAATATTATGCACGAGAAAAAGATCTTTTTGCGAATATTATCCGGTTACGGGGTTATGCCTGAGTTAAAATCTTAAATAATCGATTATTTTTTCTTGACTTTTTTCATAGAAAATTATCTGTAGAATGCGATGGTGAAGTCCGTTTTCGCAAAAAAAAATTTGTTGGAAAGCTGCAGACTAAAAACTTAAGGCATGCGACTAGCTTATTAAAAAAAAACGTAATTTCCGCGTTTTTATTTGTCAGTGCTATGTAACTGAACATGATTATTTTTAGCGCTTTTATCGCTTCTCATATATGATATATTTATGATACTTGTATGTAAAATACAATAAAAATATCTATTATGCATTCGTTAAAAGATATTAATAAAATGAGCAAAATTATGCAATATTAAAAATTTGCAAAGTTGCTCATTCTCATATTTGCGCTTTTTTGTTTATTTAAACTGAAAATTTATAAAAAAAACATGTCATTATATATCATCCTTTGTAAGAAACCAATTAGACACAAATATTCGCCAAGTTATGAAAGTAACGAATTTTGAATTTGGCGCTTATAGACTGGGCCGTGCGATATTCTTTCCGAAAGGTTATTCGTCTAGATACCTGTTTTACCACACAGTTCAGGATTCACGAGCAATGGTGCTTGCTTTGAATTTTGATACCTTATACTTTTTTTTGCATTGTTCAATATTATTAAATAATTAATTTTATAATATTGATAGCAATTGTGGTTAAGAAGGACAGTGCACAAGTATAAAATTTGTGATCAAGCTGAGTCTAGACTCAAGAAATAGAGTTCCAGGATCATCAGATAGAAAAAGACGATTTGGAAGAAGAAAGAGAAGATCAAAGATTTTTAATCTGAGACAACAAAAGGAAGTTTCAGCACCAGCATCGACATCAACATCTTCACAACAACCAGAACGAGCAACAGCAATCACTTCAGCACCTGCGCCTGATACAGTTCCTTCGTCATCCAGGGCACGGAGTCCAAGATCTGCTGTGCAAGCTTCATCAGGTACTTCAGTATCATTTATACAGCCAGAAATTCCTGTGTCTAGATCTAGACAAAAATTAAAATCTAATTATTTAGAACCCAGTGTTATTCAAAACAGGATATTTGATGTTTCTTTGCTTCTGCCAGGATTGCAGCAATTTCTGGCTTGTAAAGCTTGTGGTGGATGTGTTAAATTTGATGAAGTTGATGTACGAGGTCTTGGTAGCAAGTTAGCCATCACCTGTACTTCGTGTAATACAGTTGCTTTCATTGACTCTAACAGAAAAATTGGAAAACACAGTATCGCTGTTATGTTCCGAATATTCTGGAGCGATTTCGATTGTTCTCGAATATTCGAAACATAGCATGTTGCACGAAAGTATGTTGCACGTAAGCTGACGGTGTGCTTCCTTAAAGTCGACACTCGGCCTAAGGAATATGCAAGGTGAGCCGCAGTGCGATTTACTTTGAGTATACATTGTATAGAGGGCAAGGGACGCGCGGGCGGAGGTTGTAATCACTGCCGTTAGCGTTAATTGTCGTCCAAAGAGGACTGTTGGCGACAATGAGCTGGGCAATTAGTCAGTCTCTCTTAAGCACTGGCCAGAGTAAGAGTAGTTTAGCATCATAATTCAGAGTTAGAAGTATTGATATATATATTGTTATGACCAGCGCGATTCGAGATGTTCGAATCGCGCATAGCAACCGCTGCAACTTCGCGGTTGTTATTGTATTTGTTTACTAGTCTAGTCCTGACAGCTGTTTAGCATAGACGTGTTATATTCGCGCGAGTTAATAAAGTCTTTAAGTAGTTCCTTTTCTAATAAGACGTGTATTTATTAACTCCCCGGCCTGATCTTAACATTTTGGGGGCTCGTCCGCACCGAAAAGTGCATCAAAGTTTATGAAGTTACGATCGGGCAAGATGACGTTAACGAGATCGCCGCCTCCATCCCCGCTCTCCGAGACACATAACATCGACGTCCCCACGACTATTCCACCAACAACAGAGCAACCTTCACGATCGCTATCTCCATCAATTCCCGTTGACGAAATTACACGACTGAAGAATCAACTCCACCTCGCGGAGTCAACACTAGAGGCCTGCACATTGGAGGTTACCAACATCTCCAAAGAACTCTGCATTCGTGAATCTGAGCTTCTTCAGGAACGTCGTCTGCGTGAAGAAGATGCCAAGAATGCAGAAGTTAAGTACAATTCCCTCTTCCATGAATCATCAACAGATATTGCTAGGCTCAACTCTCTCCACAGGGAGGCGTTAGCTGAAATCGACCGTCTCAAAGCTACATCCACTCACCGCGAGCTCTTTCCTTCTGGAGATGACGCATCACGATCAGTTACCGACAACTCACGTCTACAATTTATCAATCGGACTTTATTGGAGGACAATGAATCCCTACGACAACGTCTACGAGAGCTAAGTTCATCACACACAAACACAAACACACTTAGTCATTCAAGTTACAGTTTAGGTTATAATCACAAACTAGATGATTACGATGGATCATCACCTCTTCGAGAATATTTAATTCAATTTCAGGTTATGGCTAGAATTCCTAATTGGTCTTCGGAAACTAAAATGATTGCTCTTATATCTAGTTTGAAAGGAAAGGCAAAGTCCATTTTAGTTGAGTCTGATATTTCTTCTTCTAATTTTGAGAGCCTGATCTCTAGGTTAGAATTAAGATTTGGGGATAAACACATGGAAGCAACGTATTATTCACAATTTCAAACTCATCGTCAACAATTCGGTGAAGATCTTCAAACACTTGCTTCTGATTTAGAAAGACTTGCAGGTTTAGTTTTTCCAGAATGTTCCCTTGAAATTCAAGACAAGTTTGCTTGCTCTCAATTTATTACAGGAATTTACAACTCTTCAATCCGACAAACACTCCAATTAGAACGCAAAAAATGAAAATAGCTCTTACTCGTGCCATGGAAATAAAAGCTATTTATGATTTTAACAAGAAATTTCAACATCCTAAGACTAATTCTACTCAGAAAACTGAGACTAGTTCTTCAAATATCCAATCCAAACCTCGTTCAACTACAGATTATTTAAAAAATGTTGAATGTTGGCAATGTGGAAAAAAGGGTCATCTAAGAACGTCTTGTCCAACAAATAAACAGGGAAACTAAATTGTGTTGAACTTTCTGGAACGAGTTCGACAGAGTTTAGAAAGGCTCCTTCAGATTTTCGTATTAGAAGAATTAATGGGAATTTAAAACATTTTTGTTTTAATGGCTTAGTTAATAATAAATCTTGTAATTTCAAATTAGATTCTGAGTCCGATGTTACAATTTTAAATTCAAAATTTGTAAATTCTAATGATAAAAGAATTCCCATTAATTCAGAGCAACTTCATTATCCTACAGGTGAAACGGTTCCAGTTCAATTTTTGATTTCTGCAATTATTGAATTACGAATTTATTCAGCTACTTTAGATGTTTATGTAATGGATATGGTTGACGATTGTATACTTGGAGGTGATTTTCTTCATTTAACTGGTTTAACAGATTCAATCACTAACTTAATTCATACTCCAACTTTACTTGACTCAACCAATGGCTTAAATAAGATACAGATAGCTAGGATAGATGATTCATTTCAGGTTTTACCAGAATTATTCAGGATATTTTCATAAAGAATATTGACCAATTAGATCGAATTCAACGTGAAAAGTTTTCGAGTTTGTTACTTGATTTTGAAGAACTTTCATGATCAAATTAAGCGAAAAATCTTTAATTGTTTAAACAGTACTCTCTAATAAAGTCGACATTGGCAATCGGGACTAATTTTTCGGGAAATAATAGATGGCTGTGATATTAATACATACCCGCAAATCCGGTCGCCGTCTGACAAATGGTTTTGTTAAAAATCATTAATTAATTAAAGTTGAGTGCAAATTTTTAATGTCTTACAACTTTTTTAAAAATGATCTCTGACACCGGTTAGATTTTTCACGTATACTTTAACGTTGTCGGAACTAAATGCAATGCGTAAAATGTTTATTTTTTAATTTAACAATGCTTTTAGAATTTTATAAAAATTTTGGTTTAATTAATTAATGCATCATTTCATTAAATATCGATCGATTTGAACATTTTTCTTTTTAAATAAATAGTGTTTTCAACGACGCTTAATTTAAGCCGTTGAACGTTCAAAAATTCGAAGTGGTTACAGAGTTACGAAGAATTACGTTTATCAACATTTGCGGCTGAAGTAAACGACACAGAGTCATTCTGTAAAATTCTACAGGTAAGTGAATACATCTACTTTGTAGGGACATATGTACGAATAAATACAAAATCGTATATCCCTTTAAAAATGAACTCGAAAGTGTCGAATTTGCATGAAATTCAGCGCGAAGGCGGGCGGCGAGAGACGCCCGGTGGTGGGGGAAGCCGTCAGCGTTCAAGTCGAAAAGTCGTTCCACGCGCTTCAAATCTGTTCGCGCGGAAAAATTTTCATTTGCTCAGCAATGGAACGACCAAATTTGATGATTTTTTTTTAATTCGATATAGGAAATCGAAAAAAATTCATTGAAATTGTTATTAATAATATCTGTGGCTTACAGGAAGAACCACTTAAGAGACATTTTGCGAAAAATTTTTTTATGTCGCATTCGAGGTGCTCTTAGTACCCTTTTTTATTGTACAATAGTAGGATTTCCGAAATTCACAAATATTTTAAATGCAAGCCGATTACATAATCACTTAACTGCGTCTCTCGTAACAATGTTACCGCAGAACCACTTAAGTGCACTCGTTTTTTTATTTTTGTGCGAGATACACCGTATAGAGTACTTTAAAGCTATATAATATATATCTAATTACCTATACCGATATATTCATCGGGTTTTGTTAATGTTTAAACACTTTTTTAATGATTTTAAATTTTTCAAAAATTGTCAATTAGCAAAAACAAAAAAATTACTGAAATCGCTCCGATAAAATTCGTACGTATTCCTTAGCTGATTCTAAGAACTTATTACTCTTGAAAATTTTTTCCAAAAGTGCGTGGTTTCTGAATAAAAAATTCGTAAAAGTCTTCGCAAAAAATTTTCAATTATAATATGCAGCAGTTTGACCACACCGAGGTTCAAAATCAACCCCCAAATCACGTATCTTTTAGGTTTGGACATTTATTCCATTGGTAAGAGGGGTTCCAGATACATTGCAAATTAAAACGTTCTTGAAATCTCAAATTAAAAAATCTTGGTACGACCAACGGGCTCGCAACGTCGAATACACCCCTGGACAGAAAATTTGGTTCTTCAACCCTCAAAGAACCAAAGGGAAAGCACCCAAACTACAATCGAATTGGGTTGGTCCTTGGGAAGTCGTCAAGAAGATCAACGATGTAGTTTACTGTATTCGTCGTTCCCCAAGACATAAGTCCAAAATTGTTCACATCAATCGTCTTGGCACCTTTACCGAGACATCCCGACTTGCCTGCTCAATGCTCTGCTCATGGTTTTTGAGCCTTGGTTTTTCCATGAGCGTAAAGGTAAATACCGGAGCAGAGTTGAGAAGGGTACCATGGCATATCATCTCTCCACTCATGTCCGAAGATCTCTCCCAAAAAAACAGAGAGAAAACGAGAAGAAAGAGAAACAGCACAAGAACGAAAGAGTAAAATATCAAAGAACTTTGAAAGAAGAAATCGAAGCTTGCATGGAAAGAGAAAAGATTGGTTCCAATGGTTTTTAAAGATGGGAATATTCCTTTTCAAGAGACGGGTCCAATTCTATTCCTGAAAGTGATGATTAGAATTGACCTGTAAGCATGGCTCGGTAACTTGATGCCGGGCGTGGATCAAGGTAGAGGATGTTGGTGGTTCCTCGAGTCATCATTGGAATTTAGAAGAGGGTCAACCCGCTTGGAAGGAAATTTGGCGAATGTGGTTACACGGATGAAGGTTTACAGATTCTGGTTACTCGGATGAGATGGGATCGACTGAGCATTCTTAAAGAAAGAAGGTTTAAGATTGTCGGGACGACAATCTAAAGAAAAAGGGAGCAATGTTATGACCAGCGCGATTCGAGATGTTCGAATCGCGCATAGCAACCGCTGCAACTTCGCGGTTGTTATTGTATGTGTTTACTAGTATAGTCCTGACAGCTGTTTAGCATAGACATGTTATATTCGCGCGAGTTAATAAAGTCTTTAAGTAGTTCCTTTTCTAATAAGACATGTATTTATTAACTCCCCGGCCTGATCTTAACAATATATATATATATAAAAGTTAATTTGTTGGATTGGACCATAGGACGGATTATTGTGTCAAAAATGGAAAGGAATAAAGAGCGTAAAATTATCACAAAGATTGTCAAGCATAATTATTATTCCTTGGACCAAAAATAAATAATTAATTCATTTACTGAGACTACACAGAAGCCTCATAGCCTTACGCACATACGCATCTGCATCCATTCATAGATAAACGATTAGTCAACAAATATAACAAGGTAAGACTTTAAATTAAATACTTAATAAATAGAAGGCACAACAACAAAAGTCAATTCTCAAGACGGATTGACCATCCGTTGCTTGCGAAGCAAGTATTGAGAAAAGACTCAACAACATTATTAGTTAAAAACGAGTGATAAATAAATCACGCGTAATAGCAAACGCATATGAAGTGAACAGACGTGCAGTTCTAGCCATGAGAATTCTTGGTCATGGACATACTGGTTTGAGCACTTTATGTGGAGTAATGGATTTTCCTACTCCAATTGTTCACAGTAATTTTGACAAAATTAATCAGGACTTGAAAGAAGCAAGCCAAAGTTTAGCAACGGAGTCGATGAAAGCAGCTATGCAGGAAGATTGCAGTAGGGAAAATCAAGAGGATGATGGGCAAACTGTATCAGGCGAAGGTAGTTGGAGGAAAGGAGGACATTCTTCCCTTCAAGGCGTTTCAACATTGATACGCCATGCCAACGGAAAGGTGATTGATGTTGCTCCAAAGCAATCATTTTGCCTAGCTTGCAAAAAACACCCAGAAGAGGATACAACTCAGTACAAGGAATGGTACGAAGCTCACCAAGAAAAATGTTCTGCTAATCACGAAGGAAGCTCTGGCACTTTCTGACGTCAAACCTTATTAAGATTTTACCATCACGAAAAAAGAGTGTATAGGACACGTTCAGAAGAGGATGGGATCGAGACTCAGAAATCTGAAGAAAAGCTTAGCCGGAAAAAACTATCCGATGGATTGGGCATTGATGGAAGAAACCATCTAATTGCTCAAAGTATTGATCAGTTGACGAAGTACTATGGCAATACTATCCGAGGCCATAGTAATTCTGTTGATGAAATGTCAAATGCTATTTGGGCAACATTTCATTACAAGAAATCAACAGATGAAAATCCTACTCACCACCTTTGTCCACAGGGATCGAGATCTTGGTGCAAGTGGCAGAAAGCCAAGGCAAACAACAACTTGAAGAACTTCCACCATCGAAATATCATTCCTGCTGCCATCATGAATGCAATTGAACCAATTTATCAGGACTTGACGAAGCGAGATTTGCTTGAGAGACGCATTGGAGGCTTCACGCAAAACAGTAATGAAAGTTTTAACCAATCTGTTTGGAAGCTCATCCCCAAGCATAGTTTCAGTGGTCTGACAGTCCTTGAAATTGGTGTCTACATTGCAGTCACTTGCTTCAATGAAGGCAAAGCAGGAATGCTTCAAGTTATAAAGAAATTTAGTGTCAAACCAGGATCCTCTGCAATGAACTCGGCTAAGACTCAGGATAAAGAGCGGCTTCTCTTGTCAGATAGAAGAGAATTGAAGTCCATACTAGAGGCACGTGGAGCCAGAAGGAAGAGAAGTCATCAGGATGACGACTCTTACAAAGCTGGAGCTTTTTAAACATTACACAAAAATACTCACACCATACACAACCTCACAATTAAACATGAAACATAATTCATAACACAAACAATGAAAACATTTTTACAATTTTTTTTTCTTTTTTTTAATTTTAAAATCAAACAATTTTCAATTTGAAACAAAAAAACACGTACACAGCATCAGCTTTGTAAGCAGTCTGTAGCTGGAATGGATATAGGTCAGAGAGAGAGAGAGAGAGAGAGAGAGAGAGAGAGAGAGAGAGAGAGAGAGAGCTGAACAGCTGATTAGTGTTGTCTGCTTCCTTTCCATCAGCTCATCTGGACTATTTTTTCTAACCTTCAACTTGACACTTAATGGTAGTGCTACTCTTCTGTTCATCACATGTAAAAGCATTTTTACAACTTAATTATAAAAATGTTTCAAATTTAGAAAAATTACATTTTTTTATGATTTTTCATTTTATTTTATTTCAGATGACTGGACACGAATAAAGCTTTTGGACCATCCTCAAAATTTACAAAGATGACCAGGATACACTTATCATTCATTTAAAAAAGGTCCAGATGTGAAGAAAAATTGTAAGTATATTTTTTATCATTAAATGTTCAAGAAAACTTTAAATGCCTTTTTCTCAAGTTTTGAATTTTTATGATCTTAGGTAAGTTGCCGCAGGATTTCTCAGGAACCATATGGCCAATCAAGCTGAAATTTTTTGGAGAACTCCAGGAAAGCCTGCTTCACTGCTTGAACGGAGCAGAATTTGCAAAGATAAGTTTAAAGTGAATGTTATGTATGTAAACATACGTAACATTCACTATAATTACTTATATTATGATTTATGCGTTACTAAATGTTTAAAATTTTTATTTTTCAGTAATCCCTTCCGTTCAAGCTGAGGAGAATTACATTTGGAAGATTTTCCATCCAGTTTGGTCTGAATTCATCACCCGGATGCTGAGAATTCTTACGGCAAAGGGAAAAAAAAGATCAAATTTAATACTTTACACATCGAATTGTTTGCAGAGTAAGTATAGATATATAATTGTTTAAAAATATGTAACATTACAATTAATATGTACACTTCAAGTAGGAAACAGAATTTTTTAAATATTACTTATAAATAATTTTTTTTTGCCTATTAACTAATAATTTGTTTTTTTCAGGTTTAACTCAGGCATAACGCCTTAATTTTATTGAAAATCACTGTAAAAAACGAATCACCAGCAATCGTACCTTAAATGTTCTTAGCGTAATTGTGAGAGCACAGATTTGAGAAATTCAAACAATAGAAGTAATAAAGTAGTATTTGACGGTGGAAGTAATGTTGCGGTGTTTCCGTATTATGAAAGATTGGATGACAAATTAAAAAAACGAGTCTGGAAATGTCGTTTATAAAATAGATTGTTCTGACAGTGACTCCACTTACATCGAAGAAACTTATAAAGCACTCAAAATAAGAGAGTCAGAGTATAGGCGGTATATAGAGAAAAGGGATGTGACGTCATTCATAGTCGTTCATGTTAAGCTAGGCATGTAGCGCACCCCCATTTAAGGGGTTATGCCTGCGTTAAAATGATGAATATGTCGATTTTTTTATTCACTTTTATCATAGCTATTGGTCCGCAGAATATGGTGGTAAAAGTCCTTTTTCATGAAAAAATTTTGCCACAAAAATACAGACAAAAAACTAAAAAAAATTTTTTCTAATTGTGGAAAAATCATCGATTTTTGATATGTAAATTTGATTACACCTCAATTATCTAACAGAATTTTTGTGATACCTGTAGTATAAGATCTTTTTCAACGAAACTATAATATAAATCTGTTTTGCAAAATAGGTCTTGCTCAAAAAGTTGTTGACCTAGTACAAACCGCGAAATGTAATAACCCATTTTCGCAAAATAACAATTTGTTTCCTAGTTTATTTTTTTTAACATAAAACTATAATCTTATAAAATAAAGCAAATTCCAATTTGAAAACAGTAAAAAAATTTAATCGATTTGAAATTGCCACCAAATAGTTTGCGCTGCATAGCAACGATAAAGAAGATTCACTTCTGTTCTATCGATTTAATAGTTCCCTAGCTTAGGAAACAGCTGTTTGAATTTTGATCCAGTTTTCAAGTCCCATGTGGTGATGCATTTGTCTACTGCCAGCTATAACCTGTCACTAGTGTGGATAGAAAGTTCAGACTTCTACAACAAGAATTCAGATAAGTATTGTAAACTAGTAAATAGTAAGATTTAGTTCTTTGTGTATCTTTTTTGTTCATAGGTAAATATGGATTGATTGGATTTCATATTAAATTTGGACAGTTTCATTTGACATGTTTAGAAGAACCTTTACAGAATATATTAATGATAAGTAGCAAAAATAATTGTAAACATTATAATATTTTGATTATAAATTGGTATTGACATCTTTTATTTTATTTTCAGTATTGAGTTACCATTGTAGACTAATATTCAGCACCCGGGTCACCCAATATACTTCAGCGTATATGTGTTAAAGTACAAAAATATAATTAAAATATTCTAGATAGTACCCGTAAGGAATACTTAGTTTGTTTTTGTGATTTAGATATGTATACTTTAATTTCATTTTGAGAGTCTGGTGGAGGCGCTCAACCATCCCATTGGCCTACAGTTGATAAGGAGCCATTCGAAACCTATTCGCTCCGATGAGATCCGAGAGAACTGATAACAGTTTTGCCTCGAACCGGGCTCCCTGGTTACTGGTGATGATTCACGAAGTGCCGAATTTGTTCATCGGATATGTTCACCCAGTGTTCGTAAAAGGCCTTGGCGACGGAAAAAATATATGGAGAGAAGTTCAACTTGCATTCATAGGAAGTAAATGCATAAGGGGGGCCCGTATCCTCAAATCAAATTGTCAAAAAATAGTGATAGGGAAATAAAAGTGCAAAAGACTATTTCAAATTTATTCAAATACAAAGAACCAGCGTCATCCGACGGAGACGCCAAGGATAGAATGTTTATCGTACCTCCGGCGTTCCCCATCCTTCAGAGTGTGGGGGCAATAAAAACGACAGCCCCCAGGTCAGTTGCGCAAAAGGCTAGACGGATTGACCATGGAGCCCCGCGAACGAAGCCAGCCGCCGGACGTTTGGGGACACTTAAATACACCCCTGGTAAAGCCCGCGCAAGTCGAGATTAGGGATAAATGCATGGCTGCAGTGTCAAACCTCCTAGAAATAAAGCAGATAGCCAGTTTTCCCAGGCGGGAAGCTCCTGCCGCGGTACGGCTCCTGGCATCCCAATAATTCCCTCCGCGCTAGAACGCGAAGCGGATAGGCTTCGGAAATTCATTGACGAGTTTTTATCAGAGGATAGTGCCCCGGAGGACGAGGAAATCATCCATGGCCACATCCGCGAGGCAATAAAAATCCGAAAGTCACGACAAAAATCGACCACGAAGCAGCGGTTCCAGGACACGCCATATAGCGACGCGGCGACGGGGAAAATTGACCGGGCGCTTCCTGCGTTCTCTGCATGGCCCGAGGCGGACTGGTTGGCGACATCGCACACAAGGCGAACGCGAGCCGGTTGTCGATTTTCTAAGATACATAAAGGCAATGTTCGATAGAATGGTGCCTCCGTTAGGACAAGACCGAGAAATTGACCTCGCCCTTCGAAACATGTTACCTCGGTTACAAATTCGAATCGACAAATCGGATATCTTTACGTTCTAAGAATTGGAAACAGCAGCAGTCCGAAAAGAGAAAAGTCTCCGAATCGCGCGCTCATATAAACCACCACCAAGTGCACAAGACTCGCTCCTACCTGACTTAGCATATCGCGAATATAAAATCGTAAGAAACGTAAAACATAACCTAGCTAACTTACTAATCGAAGACGAAAACATTACATTGTACGAAACAGCAAACGTTGATGAAAACGAGGCTATCTATTACGAAGACGAAGATTTAAACAACATCGATTACCGAAAACGCATGACTAATAATCGCTCTCCGAACTCACAACCTGCAAATAGAAATTCGGAAGGTTCAGGAGCCCTGCCGTCGGTTCACCAAGAGAGCCAATGCGAAAATTTGATTTTGGCCCTGTTGTGCGGCTCTAAAGTTTGCACTTCTGGGCTTGAGCGCTGGCGCTGCTCGGCGTTGGCATAGGCGCGCGGATTTTGGGCTTTCGCACGCTCTATCTGGAAAATGGCGACTGTTGGACACTTGTCACCCAATAGGGAGATTAAGGTTCAGGGGCCCTGCTGTCGGTTCGCGAAGAGAGTTGAGCCCAATTTTCGATTATGGCCTTGCTGGACGGCCTCGAAGTTTGGCCAGCTGTGCCCGCCTGCTGGCTCCACTTGGCGCTGTCGCACGCGCACGGGTTCTGTGCTTTCGCGTGTTGTCGCGCTTTTTCCGAGCCCAGTCGTGTGCAGTTTACTAATTTGCTTAGACTAAATTTTGATGATTCTCTTTCAGGGAGGGGGGCGCTCGCTCTGGCGAGTCCGTTGACCACCAAGGAGTTGGCGTTTAGTTATGTGCGCGCTCCTGCGCGCTATGTTGTGTAATTCTGATACAAGAAACGAAAAATAAACGAATATTTAATGCTACCTGGGTGTCTTTCCCTGTTTTTCTTGTTGCGCCATCCCCCTTGGAGAATGTTTTCTGTGGCAAGGGGGGGGGGGCGCTTAGGGGTGTTATATCTGTTCTTCGAGCGTGGCGCACTTGTGCTCTTGCAGCCGCTTAGCCTGGTCGAGAGCCATGAGTTCCTCTTGTTACCTTAGCATGCGGCGGAGAGGGCCGCCGCGATGTTTATGATAGCAGAGGTACATCGCCGCCCCTATAATTACGACTTGGATAATAGTGGCTAGTCGCCTTTTTGTCAATGGTTTCGCGTAGTTCCACCTCGGCGCCTGCGGATTCGTTGAGACTTTGGACTATTCTCTCTGAGTCAAGCTCTATCGTCTCGAACTTGGATTCGTTGAGGAATGCAGTTATCGTGTGCGAGGCCGATAGGTGGGCATCCGCTGTGTGAGCGGAGCACCCTGGCCTGAGTTCCAGAATGCTGACTCCCGCGATGTCGTCGGTTAACTCTTCCTTGCGCGTGCAGGAGAAGAGGATCTTCTCAGTTCCCTTCATGGAGAACAACCACCCGTTGGCATTATGTAGGCGCAGCCAGAACGTGCCTTCCAATTGCTTCAGTCGAAAGTCGCTTGAAGAAGAATCGCTGATCCCCCTTCCCGCGGCGATTTTTGTCTCGCAGAGGGAATCGTTTCTTATTTTCCGGGACGGCTCTGGATTGACAACGATGAATCCACCGTCCATTTTCAGCAGTTTTGGGTTGGGACGATGTTGGTGGCGATCGGCATGTAGGTTCTATTAGAACTACTCACTGCGAAGTAGATGTGTTCTGGCTAGAAGTAGGTCGCCATGTCTCGCGTACCGAGGATATTTTGGGTCGTCGAAACTGGGGTGGCTTTGAATAGGTTGTAATCCTGCAACCCGAGCAGGGGTATATTAATCCGGTATACTAGGCCTCCGACGACGTATAGGGCGTCGATCCTAGAGATGTCAAGTATCGACATGATTGACACCTTGTCCTGGGGAATTGGGTATCTTACGGTGGGCATTGAGTTGTTGACCATTGTCATTGTCTCGAAGAACGCGTCGGGGGAGATCATACGTGGGTGGATCGTTCCATTTTTGGCGAATAGAATCGCGTGTTGAGGTTGGGTGTCCGTGTCGGCCCTCAGATTCTCGATGCTGAGTCTCGCGCTGACGAGAGCGTTTATGATAGCGATTTTTTTGTCGTTAGTGGCGGTCTTGTTGACTAGGATTTCGGTCGCTAAGTCGAGGCGTTCCAATCTCGAGTTTAATCGCGACAACTCGCGTCAAGAGCAACGGCTGCTTGCCGTGCTCGACCCGTGCTCATGGTATATGCCGCTTGTCCCAAAGGAAGATTGCGGCATCGAAATGTCTGCAGACGCTGGCGAGGATTGTCTGTGCGCCGGACTGTCTCTTGAGCCAGCGTTTCTGGGGTTCTTCGGGCTCCCGGGGGCTTTCGCAGCGCTTTCCCTTGCGCGCTTTCCACGGCCGAATATTGGGGAGGTGGTTGAACTATGCCCTTCATCCGGGGATGGGGATCTGCTGCGTGTGATTTTATTGTCACTCGCCTATAGGGCGTGAAGTGCTGACCTTCCAGGTGCAAGTGGACGATTTCGTCCACGCCATTGGCTAATACGTGGAAGAATACTGTGCTGCCTCCCGGGCTTCTAAAGTGGATGCACACGTTGGTCTTAAACTCGTGTGCAAATACGAAAGCGCAATCCACATTGACCCACGCGTGATCTGATTGATAGCCTTTGTTTCGCGTACTCGCCGCAGGCCGGCAGTTTGTCCGACGCTAGGAGGTAGCGCCGCAGCTCCTGCGGTGTCATGCTTAGCTGTGCTGCTCTGATGAGGGAGTGAAAGTGACAATTGCCTGGAGGATCGCTAGGGATGTCCGGGCACTGCTGCAAGGCCCTGATAAAGGTCAGCGTTGCTTTCTTGAGGCCCATGGCTAGTCGTTTGAATTGGAGGAGCTGGTTGCCGAATTTCCCGTCTGGCGCGTAAAAGGCCGTCAGGTGCTTGGACTTGGGATCCATTTCAATTTGGTGGTATCCCTGTTTCAAGTCCATGACGGTAATGTAATTGGCTGCCGCCAGATTTTCGAGAATATCACTGGTAAACGGCAGGGGGTGGCAGCTTCCTTCTGTCTCCTCGTTTAATGCACGGAAGTCAGTCAGAAGGCGGAATCGCTTGTTTCCTTGAGCGTCCGGCTTCTTGGGGACGCTTCGTGCCCTGAGGAGTAATTGAAGCTCGACTATCCTTTGCTCCTGGAGCTTAGCCAGCTCTCTGGCGATGTGCTCCTTTATTGCCGGTGGGAGCCGGTAGCGGCCTGTACGTATAGGTTTGCTGGATTTTAGGAAGATTTCGTGCTTCAGCAGGTGCGTTGCCGGTAATGGTTCTCCGGCCAGTCAGAAGACGCCTGCGAACTCGTCTATCACGTCTCTTACCAGCGCGATTTCTTCTTCGTTGCATCTTTCGATGTCAGTGAGCTCCATGATTCTCGTGACTCTCGCTTCTCTTGCCGCTTTATCGGCTTGTAGTGCGGCGTTGAGGCATTCTACTTCTTTGCAATCTGAATGACCCTCCCGATCGCGGATCAGGCGCCTATTGTCAGCGGTTTCGCCGGTCGTTCGCTCTGTCTGGCCGTCCCCATCGGCCTGACGCATGGGATTCCCCGGGACCAAGCAACATGGGAGGATCTCAACGACCGGAGTCGGGATTGTCACTTCCTTGTTGCTTGTGTTGATGCACTCGGCCATCGCTCGACCGCCTCTGTTTTCGGCTAAGCAGTTACCGAATAGGAGGTCGGGGTGGATATCCTGCAGCGGGATCCATCCGACTCCTGCATCAGCGTTCGCTACGCGGGAGCTGATGACCATCCTCACCCGTGGGGTAATCGATACATTTTCGTCTTCCGCAAACGGGAAGATAAGGTCGCGGAGGCGCAGGCATCGGACGGCTGCGTCGATACCGCCGTGTAGTGTCGAGATCACGTCCCAACCCAGGACCCCATCAGTCTGGATAGGGAACTCGGGGGCACGTCACAAATCATGTTGTGGATTGCCACGCTTGCGACTCCAATAGCATGGGCCAGGCCGCTAGTCACCCCGCGAATAGTAATTTTGTACTGCTAATAATTAATCGGAACTCCTCTCGCGAGTTTATCGTTTTTAATAACCGAGATGTCCGATCTGGAGTTAACGAAAAATGAGGCTCTCCCTATCTGCGGCGACTCTAGGTGAACGATGGGTGGCCTACGTCGGGCCGTGAGGAAGCACAGATGCGCGCAGCATGTATCCGTGTCTGAGTCATCTGGTGATCTCATGATACCACGGGCTGCCCCTCTTGCTTTGGGCTTTCAGGTTGGGTATGCGCTGGCTGGCTGCGGTGGCGTGACCTTCGTGGAAGTGAGGTTGGAGTCCTCTACCTGCAGGTTGAATCGATACCCCACTTCATGCGCGACGCGGGCGCCGGGCTCGCCCTGTGCAGAGATACGCGTGTCGAGGAGAGTAAGGTTGCCGTCGGTCCGCTTGTCTGACTCGTCCAGTCTTTCGATCGTTGTGTACCTCGGAGGGTCATTTCGATCGGCGCGATCTTTAATTGGCGACGTCTCGTCGGGGATGCGTGGTTGTTGCACGGGGTTGCGGGGAAGTGGTGGCAGGCTCATCTGCTGGGTGTAGGGACCATCCACGTGCTGGTTCACTGGTACACCGGGTGCGGCGTCAGACTGCACTCTCGTGGAAGTGATCTGTGTTACCTTGTGATTGGCGTAGTCGCCGAAGGCGAGAGAGTCGGATTTCCGCTCGATCTCTATTGTGCGGGCGTTACTGCCCGTGGCTGCGAGTTCCGTGGACTTGCGCTCTTGGGTCCTAATCGAATTAGTTAAAGCGTCGAATTAGTTTAAATGCTTCTCCTCGGTATTTCCACGTTGTTGTTTGTGGTTGTCACCGACTTCTTTATTATTGTCATCGCGATTCTTGTTGTCGTGGTTGCTGTTGTTGTTATTGCTTTGCGGGATTCCTCGAAACCTGCCTCTTCTAATGCCGCCGTTTCCTCTGCCGCGGTTGTTATTGCCTCCGGCGTTGTTGTTGTTGCCACCGCCACCGCTACCGTTAGCTCTACCGTTGTTCCAGTGTTGTTTCCTCCGCCGTTGTTGTTCTGATCAAAGTCTGGCCGTCTGCGGTCCGGGCGTGGATCAACTATGCGATTCTGTCCGGCGTCTCGTATGAGCGTTCTGCACTAATCGAGCGCGTGGCTATGCGCGTTGCAGTAATTGCAGTAGGCCTTTAGACACTGGTTGCCGGTTGGCTGGGGGGCGCCTTCCGCCTCCTGACCTGCGGGCTGACTAGCCTGCGCGCCCTTATCCGTCGCGCCTGCGACGGCTAGCCGAACCTGGGCTACTGGTTTGAGCTCCGCTGGTGGCGGGGTGGGATCCAGCCTCGTGCCGAGCTTGGCCTCGTGAGCGATCGCGGCGTTGAAAGCCTCTCCGAGCCTGGCGGGATGAGTGCAACGGACCAAGTGGTCTAGCGGGGCGCGTAGACCGTACATGAATTGGTCCAGCGCGTCTGCGTCCGCCTGCCGCCTGCGGGACGCGCGGTCGGACTCGGTCAAATTTGGCGCCGAGTTAATAATGGTAATGAGGCGTTTGTACAGCGCCTCGACCCGGAATCCGAAGTTCTTGACCGATTCGCAGATTCCTCGGACGACCGCCCTCATTTGGGTTGAAAGCATTTCTGCGACGCCGATGTTGGCGAAGTGGAGCGTCAGGAACGTGTCGACAGAGTCGTAGCTGACAGTGCGGGCTCGGAATCCTTATGTAGCTTTGCCCGTTAGTTTATTGGCGATCTGACGTAACAGGAATCGCTCAAACTCCGGCCCAAACGCGGATAGGACTTCCCTGACGGCGATGGTGAATATGGTCTGGGTATCGACATTCCTGTCGAAGTTGGGGATCATCGACAGAGATTGATAGAAACGGGCATAGCGTTTGCTCGCATCAATGCTCGCGACCGACAGGAGGCTAACCCTTCCCTGGTTGTTGGGGAGCAGGGGCGGCGGTTGGCAGGGCGGTTAGGGTGGCGGTGCCGCCGGAGGTTGAGGTGCCAGTGGAGCGGGAGACTGCGTATTAGGGGGCGGCATGGCCGGCCACTGGGGTGGTGGTGGGAGGCATTGCTGGCGGCTGGGGGGTAGAGGGGCGGGGGCCATACTCTCGCCCCCTCGGCGCGTTGTCACAGCGGTCGTCCCCCGTCGCGTCTGTGACGATGATCGCCGGGGCTGCGCTGGCGTCGGTAGTGCGTGCTGCAATCCGACCCGACGGGGGAGCTATCACGCTGTGCGCGTTGCTCGCGGCTCTGTGCGCCGCGCGCGTCGAAGGTGGGTGATGCGATCTCGCTGCGCCGGCGATTGCGGCGGTGGCCACTCTGTCGGTGTGTCCCGTTGGACGGCCCGTTAGTCGCTGTAGTGCGCCAGACTTGGTGGGCTCGCTTGCGTGAAGCCGTGTTGGTTTTCGCGGCGCGGTCGTGGTATCCGTGGTATCCGTGATATCGAATTCCGTGCGTTGCGGGGGACAGCGGTCACTTTTACCGTCGGACTGAATCTTTTGGACTCAGCGCCGACCTCTGCGGCGGGAGCTGCTGCTTGTTGCCCCGATCTCTGATCCGCTGGAGGGGCTGCTGTTGGGGTCGTCCGCGGGGGGAGTACGCCTGTGACTACCCCATGGGCTGGTTGGTGCCCCGAATGCCGGTGCGAGGTTCGCGGCGCCCGCTGCTGCGCAAGGTGGGGGGGCAGCGGGTGTAACCCCACTGGCCGAGCTCGTGGCGAGCCAGTCTGTGCCGGGGCGGATCGGCGCTGTGGCGGCTGCGCCTACACGCTGAGTGTTTCCGTTACTGTAGCTCGCGCCTGTAGCCGTCGGCAGCGTGGTGAAAAGCCGTCTGGCCGCATCTTTTTCCGTGTCCAGCACTCGTAGCGCTTCCCGGAGGACGGTGGCGGATTCGGTAGACTCCGCACTTTCGGTCGCGAGGTACTTGCGGATCACCTGGCGCACCCTTTCCGCTTCCCATTCGCGGGAGGTAGGCTGGGGTGGTGCTGATAGGCTCGCATCGGCCTGGGATGCAGGGGTGGCCGGTATTTCTTTGCTGGGAAGGGTGGTGCGCGGATCGTCGACCGCTTTCAGATAAAATGCCGCGCCGGAGTCGCTCCCTGGCACATATACGTCGCCTGACACGTCGACGTTCGCAATCTCCTTAATTTCGAGCAGATTGGATACTCCCGCCATGCACCGGTCGTTGATTTGAACGCGCGCCGGTTTTGGCATTGGGGCGCCCAGTGGACCCCAAACGTCCGAAACCTTGCCCGCGCCCTTAAAATGAGCTAATGAGTTATCAAGCCCATCAGTCGAAAGGATACCATGATAAAAATTAAATTAATACCATTGACCAGTTTTAAAATATCAACTTTTAAAAGTTTCAAAATTAGAATATTCAAAACTAGTCAATGGTGTCAATTTAAAATTATTCATACTATCTTTTTGAGTGATGGGCTTAACAACTTATATGTTTTCTTTTAAATAGCAGAAGGTATAATACAGGAAGAAAAAAGTCACGCCGATCCACATTCTGGTAGCTGGTTCTCCTTTGTGCCCTCTGGAAATTAATTTTCGTTAAATCAAAGGTAGTGAAGTCATTCTAAAAAAATGGACCTCTAATGCCAAGCTGTTTACGTATAACGTACATACACTGAGAGAAGAGAATATTTAACGGAAACGTGGCATTGCAACTATTACAATGTACATCTTTGATTTTGGCCAATAGTGTACATTGTAACAGTTACAATGTTCATCGCATTGACAGCGGAGATGGCGCAGTAGGCAGAGTGTAGGACTCTTAACCCAAAGGTTCTGGGTTCAAACCCGACTCTCGACTTTTCTGTCATTGGGACTAGGTCCAGTTGAGATGTATTTATCGGGCAGTGGGAAGAGGAGTATAAAAGACTCGCAAAGAGGACTTTGGGTAGGCTATAATTATATAAATAAAGAAAAAAAAGTTGCGCGCCATCTTGTTTCCATTATACATTATGTATACTTGCCATTAACATAACATTGTAACTATTACAATGTCGATTGTGACTGTTAATACGCAAGCCTATTGAGCATAACGGACATACATGTTTATAAGAAATATTCTCTTCTCTCAGTGTACATATTTTATTAATGATAGTTTTCGATTTTCCAAGTCGAAGTATATAAGATTAATTCTTATAAGACAAAGAATCTATTGCTTGATAATAATATTAATATACTAATGAATTTATCTGTCTCTTTGAGCTAAAAAAATTTTTTTGAAAATATGATTAAAATTTAATGATTTTTTCAAAGAATAATATAAGTGCTTTTCGCCCTGGACTACTCGCTGGGCTCATCAGTAAGATGACGAGTAGTCCTACCTTAGACACAACATGATATACCTGGAATGAGTGTTACTTATGGAAAAGAATGATAAATTAACCTAGTAGATCACGAAAGATTGTCATTAAATTTCAATCTTTCTTAAAAAAATTTTTTTGGCTCGAAGAGACAAATAAATTCATTAGTATATTAATATTATTATCGAGCGATAGATTCTTTGTCTTATAAAATTTGGACTTCTGTCACTAACAGTCCTTTGTATATTTCCACTAAGTTAGGTTTCGGGAGTAAGTATGAGAATAAAAACTACCATTTCCTTACTCCGTACGGAAACTTGTGGATATATTTAGAGTCTTTTCTTATAATGTTCCTATTTCTTCCACTAGATGGATCACAATTTTTCCTGATCCACTAGTTTAA
Organism: Philotrypesis tridentata; assembly: GCA_018906965.1. Lineage (NCBI taxonomy): Eukaryota > Metazoa > Arthropoda > Insecta > Hymenoptera > Pteromalidae > Philotrypesis > Philotrypesis tridentata. The sequence goes on from JACCIB010001064.1 coordinate 45,576, forward strand.
TTTATCATCCTTTTCCATAAGTAACACTCATTCCAGGCATATCATGTTGCATTTAAGATAGGACTCCTCGTCATCTTACTGATGAGCCCAGCGAGTAGTCCGGGGCGAAACGCACTTATATTATTCTTTGAAAAAATCATTAAATTTCAATCTTTTTTTTAAAAAAATTTTTTTGGCTCGAAGAGACGTATAAATTTATTAGTATATTAAGATTAATTCTTATCAAGAATTTAGAACTTTATCTTGAGTTTACATAATGAAAATACAATATAGAACCAACAATCAGAATTTTGGCTACATAATTGGTCCGAGCTTGACAAAATTTATATAAAATTGGCGTGGCGACAAAATTTATATAAAAGTGGCACTACCGCGCCCTTGATTGCGCGTGCATTAAGTAAGGATTCATCTCCTTCTGCTTTGACCAATTATCAATTATTTTCCTTTCTATGTTTCTCACAAGGTGCTGGAGTGGCTAGTAGCTGTAGTTTTCTCAATTTTTAGAATACACACTGTTCCTTGACTTGTTTCAAACTCGTTTTCGCATAGTCCACAAAACACAGTCTGGCTTGCTAAAGCTTACTGATGATATCAGAATTGAAGTAGATGTCAGAAGGGTAACTCTTCTACTTCTTTTTGATTTCGTCAAAGCGCACCGCAACACAATTTGACGCGTTCTTCAGTATAATAATGGTCAACTCTCTGCTTTTATGCCACTTAGCACAGGGGTACTGTAAGGGTCGGTACACGAATCAGTATTATTCTCAGTGTACATTCATGATATACAATTTTGTTTCAACACAGAAGTTTTTCACATCACTTATGCGGACGATCTGCAAATATATACCCGAAGCCTCCTTGAGGAGCTAGATACTTGCTTTAGTAAGATGTCTTCTAATGCCGATAAGATTAAAAGCAGGGCTCGTCGAAAAAGTTGAATGTAGATAAGACAAAGACAATCTTTGTTCTTATGCCAATAATTATATCCAGATTAGCGGAGCTAGAGTCTACTATGAGATCTATGTGTGTAGTCTGGGATTGATGCGTGATTCCAAGTTATATTGGAGGAATCATGTTGCCTCTGTATACACATACGCTTATGTACCATTTATTTTAATTTAGGAAAAGTACCAATTTTCATCAGCGCAAGCACTTTATTTCAACTTGTAGTTTCCTATCATCGACTATTTCACATTGGTATACAGTGACTTGACTGACCAACTCAACCTTAAATTACAACGACTTGTAAATACGGGAATTCGTCACATCTATAGTGTAAGGAAGGATAAGTAGATCATCCCTTACAGACAGGAACTCCAGTGGCTCACGATGAGCAATCATCGAAAATACTTTGCAGCCTGTTTACTACATAAGTTTTATAGCCTGCGAAGAATAATGCATTTATTCTATTTATTTTATGTATTAATTTATTTATTTTACTCTAAATGCAATAAAATTATACAATTAACTATAGAATATTAAAAGATTTTTGTCATAAACAAATGCACTTAATAAGCATTAAACATTTCTAAAAATAGTTACTCGTTGAAAATTATGAAGTCCGTAACTTGGATAAAAAAGAGGCAGACGTAAATATTGGATTTTGTAAATTATAGCTAATTTTTAAAAACTAGTTGTATTTTTTACTTGGAAAGAAATATTTTGGATTTCTGGTTTTTATAGTAAAAGAAGTCACCAAAAGAATTTTCAGCAAGAATTGTTCCCGGAAGGCCTTGATGTCCCCTTGTTAGTATACCTGTAGGCAAGTGTCCAGTTCCAGGCATTCAAGGTAAATGCCTATAGGTATGTCTTTGGCCTCGACTGAGACAATGTCTTCCTTTTTTCACTTTCCCCTCTTCTCTAACCCCATGTCCTTACTTTTCCCACTACGGGGCTTGAGACGCCCCTCGCCTCCGCGCAACGGAGAATGGAAAGAGGCGAGAGATTTTGATAAAAATTATTCGAAAAATTATCTTGATTTTATGTGGTCCGGGATACCAGGCGAATAAATAAAGTGTGTCGGGAATAAATTAAAGTCAAGTGATTCTAATAGTTACTTCTATATACAAAGACGTAATACCTTGTATATATATTCAGCAACAAAAATTGAAAATAATCGTGACGCAATGCACGATGATTCTCTATCCCGTAAGACGACACAATGCGCCTTCGGGTAAGAGATGACTTTGGACGGCTTCTTGATCCTCTCGTTCTGGAAATTATTCTTCATTAAGACGCAATGCCTTGTCACGTCGTATGACGTTATCTATTTGAATTTTTAGCTGCAAAATTCATAGTTGGAAGTTGATAATTTGAGGGAATAATATTGCTTTCAAAATTCAAACCATAACATCGATTACGTTAATTGCATAAGGTTTGATGATTGTCACACTTTCAAAAGTAAGAGTTCAGCTGACGCTGAGCTTGCGAAACGCAGACTAAGTGTTATACTTTTGAAAGATGTCGATATTGTATGTAGGATTACAGAATGTTTGAAAATTAATAATCAATAATGTTGTAAATTTGTAAATTAAGTTTAGTGCTTAAAAGAGACGCAATGCCCTCAATTAGGCAGTCAAGATTTTGTATCGACTCCGTCCACGCCGGTCCGAAAATTGGCGGAGTTTTGATTATTTAAAATTCATTGTTGTTATTTATTACGGTTTACATACTTTTAATTTGTGTACTATTCTAAAGTTTCGTTAGAAAATAAATGTAGTAAATAATAGTATACTTTTATTGTGTGAAATAATTTAGTTAAATCCTAAAAACCTGTACCTTGAAATCTGAAGGAAATTGTTTAAATCATTGGGTTGTTTTGAAGACAACGATCTTACAAAAACATTAACTGGATCTTCAACAATTCCTCTTGAATAACGAAGGACTATCCAACGTCATAAGTTCAAACAAGGTAAGTTCTGATTTTGTTCTCATAGGAAATACATTTGTTTGGGAGAGTTAGGTACTTATAATCGCTAGATTTTTATCCCTACAAATAATCCTGACTATAGGCATTAAATTGAAGTAGTCAGGACCTAACAATTTGGTTCCGATACAAATATCGTGCGTGAGCAGCCTTTATTGAAGTGTATTTTTGTTATTTGTTGTTCTTTTTAATTGTATTTTTAGTATACAGTGGGAAAATTTAACTACATATATAGTAGAAAAATTATTGATTTAGAAATATCTGAAATTTAATTGAATTTTGAGAGATTTGAAATATTAAGTTTTGTTTTGTAGTGCTATCAGAAGTTACTGAGTAGGCTGATTAGATTAGTTACAAGTGTTCTTGATAATAATACATAGGTAACAGGGTGTAAGACATATTTGATAAGTATATAAGTAGATAGGATTACATTTCAAAACAGCGGCGACTGACCGCGCGGGAATGCTGCGTTAACAAAATACAAAGACAAATTTTAAAGGAGTAAAATTGTTTTGTAACTTACTATTTGATTTTTTGTTTGTTGTTTTGCTTTTTAACTCAGATGTAAGTTGGGAAATTATATGTTGGGAATTTAGATTTTTGAAGCATTTATACAGCACATTAATGTAAATATTAATTATGCCAAATTATTCAAATGAGTGGTAAAAATAATGAATTTAAAAAATATCCAGAAAGAACAATAATTACTAGGAATCATTTGAAATCAAATCCGGAATTAAAGTCTTCGTTAAGGAGTCCGTTATCAGGTAACATTTTTAAGAAATGTCAAAAAACTGTGAGATCTCCTCCAAATACAGCATTAAAATCAACCGATTCAGCAAATTTGAAAATATCTATACAGCAAAATACGAAATAAGTGTTATAAGCAGTAATACAAATCAACAAAATGAAATTTTAAATTCAACACAGAATCGTACTTTACAGAACAATGAATTGATAGATTTTTCAATTGAAGAAAGTCATTATTCTGATATTGGGGGTTTTGAAGCAGAACAGAGTTTAATTACAGATACATCTAAAGATCTTCAATATACATTGGATGAAGGTTATAAATCAACAAATTCGAATTTATCCGTTGCTAGTAGTAGTTTAGAAAATACTAATCATACTGTAATTAATCAAAGTTCGCTGATAGATCAATCGGAAAATTTTAATATTGATAAATTCATTAATACCATTGAAAATAAGCAAAAATCTTTAGAAAAAGAAAAGTTAAGTTTGCAAGAAGAAGTAGAATTAGTTCATAAAGCAGATACTAGTTTATCAAATTTTGCTTTGACTAATTTGGAAAATTCGAGATCTACTCGTTTGTTAGAATCAAATACAATTATTAGTGATAATTCTAGTATAAAGTCATTTAATTTAAACATGACGGGTAATAGGAATGATCAACAAACAGCGGGAGGACCGATAAATTGCAGTTTGAATGAAATAATCTCTTTGATTCCTGAATATAATGGCAAAAATATGTCACCAGCTGAATTTATTAGGAAAATAAAAAATTTGAAAAATCTCGTGTCTAATGTTAATGATGAATGTATTACAAATATAATTAAAATGAGATTGAGTGGTGAAGTAGGTCAAGCATTGAATCATAATAATATCAAATCTATTGATCAATTGTTAAAATCTGTAAGAATTTTATATCTAATACAAAATGATATACATGAGTTATATGCAAAATTATGTAAAATAATGCAAGCAGATGGAGAAGGTGTTTTATCTTATGTAAATCGTATAAGAGAATTATTGTATAAAATAAATGAAATAAAAGAATTAGAAGAACTTACTAATGATGAAAAACAACGTTTTAAAACTCAATTGAATAATGATGCGGCAATTAGTTGTAGGAAAGGTTTAAGGCCTGAAATTAGATATGAGTTAGGGAATGAAATTACGACTGATGATTTAGCAATAAGAGCTATTGCTATAGAAGCTGAAATTAATCAACGCAAACATTCAGATTTCAGAAGTATAAATAATATGTATGGGAATGATATAGTTGAAGAAAAAAGTATTTTAAAAATAATGACTTGTCAATTCTGTGAAGCTCGGGATCATGAAGCATTATTTTGTCGTTTGTATATATTGTAAAGAAAATGATCATTTTTCGGATAATTGTCGATTTGCTAAAGATAAGATTAGATTAATCTGTAAATTTTGTAGTCATACGGCACATTCTATTAGTACATGTAGATTAAATAAAATGCAAAATAATCATTGTCAATTTTGTCAGGAAATGGGGCATAAAGCACCTCAATGTTCAATAGTTCGAAATTTTGAAATTTGTCATAAATGTAAAGAACCAGGTCATGATCCAATTAAATGTGTAAATTTGTCGGTGAATGGTAATTGTACAATTTGTAATAATTTGGGTCATTCTCCACAGAATTGTCCGGAACAATTTAGTTCTAGGTGTCAAAAAAGGGGGCATCCTACAAAGTTTTGTAAATTAGGAGAAAGTAGATTTAGATTTTGTACTATTTGTGAAGCTGCGGATCATGAGGCTTCTGATTGTGAAGTAGCTAAAATATTAGTTACAGAAAGTAAAGCTAAGCAACAATATAAATGTCAATGGTGTGATGGATCTGGCCGTACTGTTAAATTTTGTAGGAAATTAAAAGGATTATTGCAAAATAATAATTACGATTCTAAGAAAAATAATTATCAGCAAAATTTTCAACCACAAAATAGAAACAATTTTACTAATAAACAAAATAAAAAAGTTTGTGAATATTGTAATGGGTTTAATCATGATGTAAAAAATTGTAGAAAATTGCAGGCGTTGACATCAGATGTAGAAGAAAACTGTGCGTTTTGTTCACAAAAGGGGCATAGCATTAGTAATTGTGATAAAATTAAAGTTTTAGAACACAAAAAGGGAATCGTATGTACAGAATGTAAAGGTGTGGGTCATACTATTGAAAATTGTTTTAGAAAACAGGGAAACTTAAAATCTCTTCCGGGAAGGAACGCGTAAGAAGAGATTTAGAAAATAAGTCGTTCCAAATTGAGGTAAATAGAGAGAAAATTTTTGAAATAAATAAGTTTTTAGAGTCGAAAGATAATGATAATTCAAGTAATGTTGATGTTATAGCTAATAGTTATCTTTTAAAGTTAGAAAATTTATTACAATATATTGAAGTACAATATGTAAATTCTAAGGCTATTTTTAAGTTATTAATAGATAGTGGTGCTCAATTAAACATTATTAAGAATAACACATTATTATCTAGGGAAATAGATACTGATAATAAAATCCTAATATCAGGAATTACTGATAATGCTTTGAGAACTTTGGGTTTGATTAAATTTCCAATTAATAAAATATATTTTGATTTTCATGTTGCACCAGATGAGTTCTCTATTCCATTTGATGGAATTTTAGGAATTAAAGCTTTATTACAACAAAAATTAAGATTGGATAAGGGTTATTTGGATATTAACGGGCAAAAATTTCAACTAAAATCAATTATTAATAAATATCATATTAATACACATATAATTCCTAAACAGGAAGTTAAAGAAGCTATTACTACAATAATTTTTGAAGAGTGTGAATTTTCTGAATTAATTCCTGATTTTGAAATGCATTGTGAAAATGCAAAAGTAACTTTAGTTGTAAATAAAAATGTGGAAAGTTCTATTTTTACAAATTTTGATGTAAGAAATGATAGTGAAAATATTTCTATTTTTAAAATTTGTCAGAAAATTAATTTACATGAAGATATGAAGTGTATATTAAATACAGTTAGTGAAATAAATAATAACTTAGAAATGAATGATTTTGAAATTGAGAACTTTAGTATTATAGAAAGCAAGAAAAATGCGCGTGATAAAAGCAATTTGATTGATTATTTGAATAAATCCAAAATGAATATTGAAAGTTTTATTGGTAATATAAACACTTGTTTAAAGAAAGTTGGAATTGATTCAGATGAAGAATTTATTGAATATGATTATTCCACGGTTTGTAAAATACTTGAAGATTCTGTTGAATTAGATTCCAATCAGAAATTGTGTAAATTGGAAAATACAATAAATTTTTTAACGTTTGATATTGAGGATATGCCGGAAAATTATATAGGAAATTTTAATGCTGAATTACCTAAAAAAGAAGAAACTTTGCATTGTGGATCTATTTCTTTAAATACAGAAAATGAAATTGATAGGTTAAGCAATGAAAATTTTAATGAAAGGCAACAATCACTGAAAAACACTGTCGATTTAAGTCATTTGTCTAATAAAAAGAAAAAGATTATTGAAAGTTTAATAGTAAAAAATAGTGATATTTGTTGGTTAGAGGGTGAAGGTTTTGGTATTTGTAATATTGAAGAACATGAAATTAATTTAACGGATGGAAAGCCAGTTTATGTTAAGCAATTTCCGTTAGAATATAATTTAAAACAAATCGCTATAGCTGAAACTAAAAAATTAATATTAAATGATTTAGTAAGATCATCTACTAGCGCATTTAATGCACCTGCTTTTGTTGTTCCTAAAAAAGGTCTCACTAAAGATGGTAAAAAAAAATGGAGATTAGTAATTGATTATAGAAAATTAAATGCTAAAACTATTCCAGATCCTTATCTTTTACCTAATATCACTGAAATTTTTGATAGTATAGGTAAAAATAAGTATTTTACTACAATTGATATGGTATCAGGTTTTCATCGGGTAAGAATGAAAGAATCAGACATTCATAAGACAGCCTTTAGTGTACATCCCTTAGGGAGATTTGAATTTAAGGTACTTCCCTTCGGTTTAGTTAATAGTCCTAGGGTTTTTCAGAGAATTTTAAATTCGGTACTTGGTGATTTATTAGAAAAAGGATTTTGTTTTGTTTACATTGACGATATTATTATTGTAGTAATTTGATTGCTGGAAAACTAAGGGAAGCAGGGTTGAAGTTAGAAACGAGTAAATGTAAGTTTTTTCAAAAAGAAGTAGAATTTTTAGGACATTTAATAAGTGAAAATGGTATTAGGACTGACCCGAAAAAGTTTGAAGCCATAAATAAATTTCCTTTGCCTAAAACGATAAGAAATATTCGAGAATTCCTAGGTTTGACAGGCTATTATAGGCGATTTATTGATAATTTTGCGGACATAGCAAAACCAATATTTCAACTTTTAAAAAAAGAGGAAAAATTTCTTTGGAATGAGGTTAGACAAAAAGCTTTTGATGAATTAAAAAAAGCATTAACTTCAGCGCCGGTTTTACAATTTCCGGATATGAGCAAACCTTTTATTATCACAGCTGATTCGTCAGGCTATGCGTTAGGATGTGTCCTATCACAAGGAAAGATTGGGGAAGATAAGCCAATTGCTTTTGCTTCAAGAGTTTTGAAAGCGGCAGAGAAAAATTATCATACTTATGAAAGAGAAGCGTTAGCAATTATGTTTGCAGTAAAAACATTTAGAAATTATATTTATGGAAATAAATTTTACATAATTACAGATCATAAACCATTGTTGTCATTTAAATCTGCAGATAAAAATTCGCGAGTTCAAAGGTGGCGTTTAAAATTATTGGATTATGATTATGCAATTATTTATAAACCGGGTAAAGTCAACACTAATGCGGATGCTTTGTCCAGAAATCCTATAGAAAATAATCAAGTAAATGTTGTTACGAGAGCTCAAAAAGCAAAAGAGTTGAAAGATTTAAATAGCAAAGAAATTTTGACTAATGATATGAAAATTCAAAAATTAAATGAGGATCGAATTAAACAAAAGTTAAGGAAATATAGTAGACGAAATAAGGTTAAAAATACAATATTTAATGATCAGGAAAAATTACATCAAAGTGAAAATAAATCTGAGAATATTGTATTTACAAAAAATCTTTAGAATTTAGGAAAGATAATTTAGTACATTTTATAGATAAAAATAAACAAGCATTAGATAGAAATACAAGTAGATTTATAGACAAACTTAATGTTACTTTCAAGGGAATTGTGAATGATATTGAAATTATAGATTTAAATGTTTATAAAGTATTTGTATTATGCATAGATGTAGGTCAATCAGCAATAATTCTTAAAAATAATATTTGTAAAATTTTTAGTTCATTAAAACAAATTATGTTAAATAACCCTGCTGGAAAATTGAGCATAAAATATGGGCTCGAGAACACTGTCTGCGCAGAATTGCAGAACACTATCTAGTATGATAAGTGCCCACATTCGGTCCAGATTCTGTTGAGGGCTTCATGTCCTGAGTTATCCCATAACATAACCTCAACTTCACGTACTCAATCATAGGAGTTATCGACCTTTTATATTAATGTAACATGATATAATACATTGCGCGGTCATCGTTATTTAATTATTATTTTATTCAGACCCTTCCGCACTGCAATTATGCCTGTATAAACTACACTCTGAGTACAGCGTATGAAGACTCGAGAGTATAGCTATATATACTGAGCAGCTGTATATACGCATGAGATGTGCGCTGCGCGTGCGCATAAGCTTTCGCGCTCTCTCTCTCTCTTTCTCTCTCTGTCTCCCTCTCTCTTATACGCTGTAACCTCAAATGAATAGATAAACAGAATTTTTAACAGATTCTGTTCTGGTTGCCGTCTCGTCACAGCTGCTAAATCTGGGCACGGTCTGGTACAGAATCTGCCCACTCCACAGAAATTTTAACAGATTCTGTACAGAAGTGCCTCAATTTTCCCACAGGGAAACAAATATATAATTTCAGTATATCTAAACATTTGCAAATAATTAATTTAAATTGGATTGATATTGAAGACATTTTATTTGAAGTTTTTAAAAATAGTGAGATTAAAATAATTATTTGTTTAAATTATATAGAATATGTAGATATACATAATAGAGATAAAATATTTCAAGAAAATCATTCTAGTACTATTGGGGGTCATTCAGGTGTAAACAGAACGTACAATAGAATAAGGAGTAAATATTTTTGGGAAAATTTAAAAACTGATATTGAAAATAGAATAAAAAATTGTGATGATTGTCAAAGAAATAAGTTGAAAAGAGTAAAAACTAGGCAACCAATGGTGATTACAGATACACCAATTAAAACATTTGACAAGGTTGCAATGGATATTGTTGGTCCTTTAAATATAACTGAAAATAATAATAAATATATTTTAACTATTCAAGATTTACTCTCTAAATATTTAGTGGTAGTTCCGTGACAGGATCAAACTGCAGAAACTGTCGCGGATGCATTTATTAAAAGATTCATTTGTATTTTAGTTCTCCTAAAATAGTTTTAACAGATAGGGGTGCAAATTTTACTAGTAAACTTATGAAAGCGGTAGCGAAACGATTTAAATTTTCAAAAATTGAAACAACTGCTTTTTCGCCTCAATCCAATGGCTCGTTGGAGAGAGCTCATCATCCTTTATGTGAATATTTGAAGAATTTTTCGACAAAAAAAATTATGTGGGATGATTTGTTGGAATTGGCGCAATTTCACTATAATACGAGTGTTCATAGTGCGCATAAATTTACACCGTATGAACTAGTATTTGCTTATCCACCTCGTTTACCTTCAAGTGAACCTTTAAAGATTTCCGAACGTATTCCATCGTTCAATGATTATTTAGCAAAGTTAATTATGAATATGAAGGACATTGCTGAGTTAGCAAGGGAAAATTTAATAATTTCAAAAGAAAAATCAAAGAAATTTTATGATAGATATATAAACCCAGTAACTTTTGAAAAAGGTGATAAAGTTTGGCTTGTAAAAGAACCAAAACCAGGAAAACTGGAAAAAAATCAGAATATTGGTCCTTTTGAAATTATTGAGGTATTAGATAATAATAATATTGTAATAGATAAAAATGGAAAATCAAATACAGTTCATGCGAATAAGTTAATAATGTTTAAAAAGATAAACTAATACATTTTGTTTGTTTTAGGAGGAAAATGTTGATCATCAATGTTATTATTTTCATACTGTGTTTCAAATTAAATGGAGCAATCATAGGATATGATTGTGGTTCCTCTTCACCTAATATAACAACATATTCATTACTGGATTCTGGAGAATGTGATTTTCAAGATGAGCAAGTAAATTTTACTAATGTTGCTATAGAATTAATACAAATAGCTGATTTTCGATTAGTTCCAATTATTCAATGTAAAATTGAAATTCATCGAACAGTTTTTGAATGTGGAATATTTGGTCATTTAATAACTACGGAAAATTCGGAACAACAATACATTAAAGAAATAAGTCATGAACAATGTAAATCTATTCATGAAACGGGAGTTTTTAAATACGATGAGGTGCATATTATTGCAGGTTGAAAAGTAAATTCAACTACATCAAAAGGCATAGATTTTGCGGGAAGTGCAGCAGGAAAATCTTGCTCGGGTGCTTCCTACGCGGATAGCTTTGGTTCTTGGAATAAAGTTTTTGTTCATGGTTTAATTAAAATAACTTTAATGCAAAATAATGCGAAAATAAATTTAAATTCGGACAAATTAATTTTAAGTTCGGGAGTAGTTTGTAAATTTTCTGATAAACATTGTATGGATATGGAAGGTGGGTTAACTTTTTGGGATGTTTTGCCACAAGGTGAATGTTTTAAGAATAAGTTTGATATTTTATTTAAGGGAATAGCTACTAAATATTTTAGTGATAAAAACAAGGAAATAGTTTTTGCGGTTAATTTTAAGGAAATAACTTTTGCTTTGTCGATAAAAAAATACTGAAATGCATTGTAATAGATTACTTATTCGTACTGAACATCCAAAATTATTTATTTTTGAAAAAGATGCTAATTTGAATGCTTATTATTATGATGCAAATTCTGTTAATAAGTTTAATTTGGATATTTTTACTTATGTAAATTCTAAATTTGTTTATGTTGAAAGACATTTAAGAAATCAAATTAATGATTTATATATTAATTTAATTAAGGAGAAATGTGAACTTGAAAGAAAAGTTATACAAAATTCCTTATCCATTGCTTCCATTTCCCCGGATGAATTTGCATATAATATTATGAAAAAACCTGGTTTCATAGCAAAATTGGCTGGTGAGGTAGTACATTTAATTAAATGTATACCAAGAACTGTTAAAATTTTACATCTCAAAGAGTGTTACAATCAATTACCTGTTTTAGTGGGTAATGAAACTTGGTTTTTAACGCCTAAAACGCATATTTTGATGAAAAAGGGTATGCAGATTGATTGTAATTCTATTGTTCCTACATTTTATAAAATTGAGGAAAATTGGGTTAAGTTAACCCCAAAACCAGAAATAACAGGATCACCAAATGTTTTGAAACCAGATGCTACCATACGATTATAATTTAAATCAGTTAATAATTTAGCTACTAGTGGAGTCTATGCGCAAGAGGATTTGGATTCATTACAGCAACAATTGTTGTTTCCTATGGAGAGAGTCGCATTGTTAAATATCGTTGCGAGGGATGTAGCTGGACAATCTACAGGAGAAAATATCTTCTCGGAGAATACACTGACGCACATTGCTGAAAATACTTGGAAGAAAATCATTGATAAATTGACTACTTGGGGATCATTACCATCGGTAATGATTATGATTTTAATTATTTTAAATGTTATAAAATTAACCATTGATACTATTATTAGAGGTTTTGCGTTACACGCTGTTTATGGTTGGTCCATACATTTATTTATTTTAAGAAGTTTAGGAAAGAGTTTAACAATAATAGTGAGGATGGTATTATTTAGAAGAAATTAAGGTTGATCGACCACGGATCATTTCAAGTCCAATATTGAATACGTCTATGTCTACTATAAATGCAGTAGAAAACAAATCTTTTATCCAAAGTCAACCTCCACCTATTCCTGATCGTTTACCGGCACTTTTGTCAAACAAAAATTCAAGTACACAAAGGAAATGTAGTATTTTCTCTTTGAGTATAGATTAGTATTTCTTAAATGTTTTATTGATTTATTTATAAGACTGTATATTATAAATAATAATTTAAATAGAGAATAGTCATTATTTTAGGCGCCGAAGAAATTACATCTAGGATGTTATTTTCTTTTATTTAAGGGAAGAGTAGGAAAGGATATGACAAAGGGGAAAATAGATACAACTGCTTTTTATTTTATATGTAAATTATATATTATTGCAATTATATCGGGACATAAATTTTGGTCCGATATACACTTGATATAGATTATTAAAAACTTCTATATATATATACGATTAATGTTGTTGTTATACACCTGTAGTTCGTAAAATGTGAGGCTAGCAATGCCCCACGTGTCCATGGAAGGTTCGTAGGTGCCTTCTTGTAGTCGGTTGTTGCGAAGTCGCTCACATTGTCTCCAGGTTCGAATTGAGGTCCAATCTTCAAACTGGAATGAAAACGGGAGGAAAAATTATTATTAAGAAGTGTTTATTTAAAAAAAAAAAACAAGGAGAAAACCAAAGGTAGCTTACATGAACAAAGGTCCAGTGTCGATGTCCTACGGCTGGTTCAGGAGGCGGATTTCTACCTTCCAGGCGAGCTCGTTACAGTCCCCGGTGTGTTGCCAGAGCTGAAACTATAGATTAAGGAATATTTGTAAATTAATTATGATGGTATTGATGTTCTATTATTAATTGAATTTAAGATTAAAAATATACTTACGCATACTGCACTGCGACGTTTATGAGGACATAAC
>JACCIB010001065.1:0-59107 GCA_018906965.1 Philotrypesis tridentata
ATTGTAGAGCCGTCAAATTCCAATTACTCCTCGGCGCTATGGATTGTTCCGAAGAAACCTGACGCGCAGGGGAACAAGCGGTTTCGGTTAGTAACTGATTTTCGGCGATTAAATGAGGTGGGGGGGGGGGTTTGGGGGGGGGTTACCGAGGGAAGCTGTCAACCTCTCCCATTCATGAGTGACATATTAGAAAATCTTGCTTCCGCGAACTACATCACGGTCATGGATCTAAAACAGGGCTACCATCAGATCGAGATGGATCCTGAATCCGCGCACCTGACCGCATTTTACGCGCCCGACGGCAAATCGGGAAATCAGCTCCTCCAATTCAATCGCATGGCCATGAGCCTTAAGGAGGCGACAATCACATTCACCCGTGCCATGTCGCTCGCGATGCGCGGTTTACAGGAAACGAGGTAGAAATCTATCTCGATGATTTAATGGTGTTTAACGAAACGCTCGACGAACACCGCGAACGCCTGCGCCGCGTGTTGGACCGCCTGCTCGAGGCGAACTTAACCGTAGAGCCTAAAAAATGCCAATTTTTAAAGAGAGGGCTCACGTGCTCGGGCACATCGTCGGCGGGGGGTTCGTAAAAACGGACCCAGCAAAAATACACGCGATGGTGAATTATCCGGTGCCAACGAACGCGGATAAGGTGAAGCAGGCCATGGGTTTATTTAGCTACTACCGCCGGTTCGTGAATAATTTCGCAAAAATAGCGAAACCACTATACGACGTGGCAAAAGACAACGAGACGTTTGAATGGTCGGAAAAACAAGAGTCAGCGTTCCGGGACTTGAAACGAATCTTATCAATCGAACCGGTGCTGAAAGCCCCCGATCTGAGCAAACCATTTATCGTGATAACCGATAGTAGCGATTACGCTTTGGGCGCCATCTTGAGTCAGGGCAAATTGGGAGAAGACCAGCCATGCGCGTTCGCCTCTCGCTGTATCAAAGGCAGCGAATTAAAGTATCCAACATACGATAAAGAACTGCTAGCTATCGTATTCGCGAAAGAGCAGTTTCGCTGTTACCTATACGGCAGGCGATTCACGGTAGTAACGGACCACGAGGCTCTCAAGCATATTCACACTACGCGGAAACCCGACGTGCGCTTCAACCGTCTGAAAGCGGCCCTTATCGGGTATGATTTCGACATAGTATACCGGCCCGGCAAGAAAAACGTCAACGCAGACGCACTCTCACGTAACCCGGTAATCAATCCCGGCGAAGTAGATCGGAATCTGCCGCGAGAAAAGCTATACCAGCTAGCTGACGAGCAGATTAACGCGAGCCCCGACGAAGACGCTGGAGCTCCACCGGGAAGAATATTCCGGGTACGCGCGGTGAAGAAACGCGGAGCAAGCAGAGCCGCGAAGATAATACAAACGTCGTCCGACTCCGATTCGACGAAGCGAACACAGCCGTTGAAGAAAAGACACGCGAGCCGCGCGCGTACGTACGCAAAAAATGAAGTTCTAGCCGTGAGAAACGATCGCGACGGTTTCTATCTATGCCGAGTCTTGCAAGATACGTACGACGGAGACGAGGTCATCCGAATACGCTGGTACTCGAGAGTGGAAAAAAGCAACCGACTATATAAACTCGCGTACGCTGACTCGATCGACACGCGATGCGTTCTTACGAATACGACACTGCAGCGCGTCGAGCAGTGTCGTTATCAGCTGAGCCTGAGCGAAGAAACGCGAATAAGAGAGATACTAACGCGATCCGTAGAGGCGTACGCGCTGACGGCCGGCTCCAAGGGAGAAACGCCAACCTTGAGTGGAACCACCACGGCAAGGGAGCGAGAGCTCCAGGCAAGAACCGCGGTCGACGACTCCGCGATCGATTCAGGGCAACCCACGGACATCTTGCTGCCCCCAGGGGCATGGCGGTTCATGAGGGACATAGACCCCTTAGGCAGAGGCTCAGATCGGTCTCTGCGTAGCCGAAATTTACCAAAGGTATACACACCCGCCACAAGCAGCAAGAGTTCCGAGGGCGAGAGGCCTCCACCGTCAGGGCAAATAGCAGCCGAACATGAGCCGCTGCAGTCTTTCGTACTGCCAATAAAAGGTGCGGGCAAATTCGTAGAGTCGCAACTGAGCATCGTCGACGCGAGCTCAGATAGCGAGGTAGGTAGAACAAAGCCGCGAAATGACACAGCCAAGCTAGCCATACCGTGGCCGTGGGAAAATGGCTCGCAATCGAAAAAATTAGGCGTGCATCTCGCGAGTCGGGAAAATAACAAGCAAAAGGGGCTATACATCGAGTTAGTCGAGCTAGCAAAGTCGACATCGCAGGAGAGTAGCTCCGCTGGCAGATAAGCGCGGGGAACGCCGAGAGTAATGCGACTCCGGCCGATAGCGCCAAGTTGCCACCGAAGGCCAGCAGCATCACCGCTGACGCGTGCTCGCGCGAAAAACACACGCCGCAAACAAAGCAAGCGCACGAGGGTAGTCCTAAATCGAATTCGGAGCCAGAAGAAGGGGGGCCGAAGGTCGATTTCGCGAACGTACCGCGTAACTACGACCGTCGACGCGAAGAATCAGATCTCAACTCATCGGCATCTTCGGGCAATATTCTGGTCCAAACATACATACGAAAAAACAAATGTATGGAACCATTGGCGCGACTCGAACGCGACCCCAATATCCCAAATCAACCTCCAGGCAATTGCTTGTTTTTCTCGCTAATCAGAGCCGCAAATCTAGATATATCAGCAACACAGCTGAGGCGACTGCTAGCAATATCCGCGTTAATACCGTCATGCGGAGAGCCGGATGACACCGCGAGAATTTTGCGATCGGACTCGGAGTACGGTAACATCGACTGCGCATTTCTGTTCGCGCACGCGTTCAACAAGAATGTTTGCGTGCACTATGACCTATCCGACGACAAACGCATTTTCTGCCACATCGTCGTGGAAGAAGCAGGCGACGTAATTCACCTGAATCTGCGCGGTCAGCACTTCACGCCGTATAGAATAAAAGAGATAGGAGCACCGAGGGCTCGCGCAGCTGCAAAACGTAACGGACCTCCTCCGCACGACGACGGTCCCGACGGGTCGCAATCACCGGTATTTGGGAGAAACAAACCCGCGAAACGAAAGAAAGTAGAAACGCAACCGCCACCGCAGCGAAAAAAGGGCGACAACGCCGCGATCGACGAGAATCGCGAAGAGCAGGAGCCCGGCGCGTCAAACAATAAAGCGCTAACACAGCAGAAGGCCCTACCTAACGCGGCAGACGCAGGGTCGGGGGCACCGGTCGCTGCACTTAGCTGGCACGGGGCGGACGACGGCGACAGAAACAGAAGCGAACAGCTGAGCGAGCGAGCGGCCAGCGGCAATGACTCCGCAGACGAAAGAATACCGCGTGCACCAGATCGCGCAGACGTAGCTAAGTCAGCTATGGCTTATCGCGACGAGTCGGCCGAAGGAGAAACTGCGAGCGATCTATGCAACGCAAGGCCAGCGGTAACGTCCGCACTAAAAGACGCTAAGCTGAGCAAATACTTAACTGCTCGAGCAAGGCCACCGCGCGAAAAACCGCCGTGGGCCGTTCAAGAGGGCCAAGACGCTCCGGCCTTTGAGCACCTTAGGGCTTACAAGGAGCATCCATTTAGATACCACGAAAACTTGGTCTACTTAGCAACAACAGATAAGTCTTTCTCGACCGAAATCCAAGAAGCTCTCGCAGAGCGCGGATACGTAGGTCCAGAGGTGCTCAATGACCAGGAGTTTAACATAGGCGAAATAAACATAACCGAGCACAGAGGCTTCAAGGTCATCGGCATGTACGCCAAAAATCACGCCAACGAAAAACCTCTGCGCGCGAATTTACGCAAGTGTTTAATTACATTAAAGAAGGTCATAGCCAGGTTAGAAATCAAAAGTTTTGCTGTTATCCGCGACCTCGCAATCCTAAAATTGTCAGAGTGGTCGTCGTTCGTGGAGCTATTCGACTCATGCTTCGCGAATAGGCCGATCAGCGCGGTGTTGATAACAAGCAATATACCTGTGCCACCTACGTCGGACCGGTATAGAATACTTAAAGAATATCACGAGTCGACGATGGGAGGCCACCGCGGTATGTCGAAAACTTACGCAAAAATCGCGCATGATTTCTATTGGCGTAACATGCGGCCGGAGGTACAACAATTCGTGGCGCGATGCAAAACGTGTCAAACAAATAAATTAATTCTAAGCAACCAATAAATTCCAAGCTACTAATAAGCAACACGCCAGCGTTTCCTTTCGAGCACATAGCATTGGATTTTTACGGTCCATTGGAGACGACGGGGCGAGGCAATAGATACATCCTATCGATTCAGGATATGCTAACAAAGTACGTGATACTTACACCGACGGAGTACGCGAACGCGGAGGAGGTAGCACGGGCTTTAATTGATAAGGTTATATGCGTATTCGGTCCGCCAGAAAAAATCGTAACGGATCAAGGAAAACACTTTCAGAACCGGACACTGGAGGAGCTGGCGCGAATCTTTAACATCGAGAAGTTTGCGACAACGGCTTACCACCCGGAGTCCAACGGATCGATCGAACGTATGCATCATACCTTAACCGAATACTTAAGAAAATACGTAAAAAAGATCAACCGTTGGGACGAGTGGACGGCCGTATGTCAGCACGCGTACAACTGTACGGTTCACGAAAGTACGCGCTACATGCCGCAAGAACTCGTGTTCGGCATAAAACCGCGTACGCCCTCGAGCTTCCCGCGAACAGACGAGGCAATGACGTACAATCAGTACATCGACGAGATGTCTAACAATCTGACCGCGCTGCAAACATCGGCCGCGCTCAATTTAATTCAATCAAAATATAGATCGAAGTACTATTATGACCGAAAGATAAATACAAAGTACTTCCGAGAGGGCGAATTAGTTTTCCTCCTGAAAGAGCCAAAGAATAAAAAATTCGCGATTGAATATGTAGGGCCGTTCGAGGTCGTCAGTGTTAACAGGAAGACGAACAACGTTACAATCGCTAACGAAGCGACAACTAAGATAGTGCACGCAAACAAACTCGAGCGTACCAGCGAGTTAGCCAGGCACGCAGAGTCCGAATTAGGGGACCCTTAGGGAGCGCTGTTTTTTTTTACCGTTTTTTTTCGCGGCGCTGGACGCACCGCGAAATAAAAAAAAACAGTAAGGTAAATAAGTCGCGCAAAACGATATGTTGCAGAATCCTGCTCGGATACGATGCGAGAGCAGTACCGGAAGTGCAGCCACCCGGAGGACCCTCGCGCAAGATACACAAGCTCGACGGGAACCTCGGGCTTATCACCGAGAAAATAGCGCCCCTGGCCACTTCCAGTTCAGAATAGAAAATAGTTCAGAAGGTGGACTTGAACCCGTATTTTAGGGCGGGTCAGGTAATCGAAGATAACATCCGACGAATAGTAGAAGCATGCGGCCCAAAATGCGAAGACGACGCGATAATCAGGGCTGCGAGCGGCGTCGCGCGACAGGCAGAGCGAGTGCGAAATCTGCTATCTATCGGGAATCGCGTAGAAAAGCATGAACGCAAGCGACGGTGGTCTGGGATAATTCCCTTCGCCGGAAAAATACATAAATTTCTATACGGGACACTAAATGAGGATGACGCGATTGAAATCCAAAACGCAATCAGATCCGTTGCGAATGACACGCGTGAAACCGCCGCGCTGCTAGCGAATCAAACGCAGATCGTAGAGCGCGAAATATCGCGACTGGACGCGAGGGTGATGAGACTCGAGGCAGCAACATCAGTGCTCGAGAATAGATCAGCCTATAATAGCAAAGAAATTGCGACTCTCAACGCCCTCGTCAGCGCCAGAATTAGTATCGAACAATTCCGGACTGACATGGAAACAATTACCGATGCGGCTCTCTTCGCGGTAAAGGGGGTTATCCATCCACACATGATGCCGCCTGAAACCCTGCGCGAAGCTATGCTGGCGGTGAAAAGCTCAATCACGACCGCCAAATTTCCCCTCCCAGAGGAGAAATTTTCAGCCATAGCGATCATGCAGGTATCAAAAATCACAATTATGTTCACGAAAGGCTATCTAATCTATCAGGTAGCCATTTCGTTGCTCGATCTACAGGACTTCTTCCTATTTAAAGCATCGCCAATTCCGTCGATGCAACACTCATTGCACATGCGAAATGTGGCCGCATACATATGGCCCGAGTCAGCCTATTTCGCGGTAAGCTCATCGACTAGCACGTACCTGCCTTTCCTAGCCGAAAACGTGGTAAAGCTGCGCGAGCTAGATGAGCTACGAATAGCTGTAAATCCGGAACCGGTACGCGAAATTAGAAAGAACACGCCATGCGAAGTCAGGATTGCCGCCGGCAAAAAGATTAGCCATCCGGCAACCTGCGACATACGCTTTAGACAGGTGCGCGACATCTTCTGGTTAAGGCTAGATAAGGCCAACGCGTGGCTTTTCGCCACCCGGGCGCCGGAAAATCTTTACGTTCAATGCGTCAGATCCGAGCAGCTTACGGACACGATTTCCGGAATAGGAATCGTAGAGCTCAGTCCGGGTTGTTCCGCGCATACGGCGAATGCACGCCTAACCGCGTCACGTACAATCTCAGCAGCCTTAAACGAATCAAAGTTCGAAACGGTCAGAGTCAACACCGCGCGAATAATCGAGAGCCTAAGTAACGCGTCGAACGTCGACAGCGAGCTAAAGGAAGCAATTCAGGCTGAGGCCGCGAGCAGGACCGACCAGCAGCATAGCGGAAATTCAGAAAGTCTCAAAACAGGCGCCGCGCTCCATGAGATAGCAGCGAGAACGAGCGAGATCGCCAGTCGAAGGTCAACATCATTTGAGCTGCGTAACCTGAGCAGCAGTGCCTCCATATTTGGGCTGTCGATCTCGAGCGTGATCGCAATGCTGATAGTTTTCGGGGTGGGCGGATTCTGCATATATCGCCGTTGCAGGGCCAGCCCAATTGACCGAATAATCAAACAACAGGAGTCAATTATGGCTCTCGAGCAGGCTCGCCGCGTCACGGAGCGGAGCCCAGGGCCACAGCAGGTCTAAAATTCAACAAAAATCATCTTACCTACCTCCGTGATGGGTCGCCAGAAATGCAGTAAACCGCCGGTGCATATATAATTACATATATATATCAAAATAGAATAATAACGTAAAATAATGAATAAGATAAGAGCATAAAATGAAATTTTGTTTTAAACACTAAGGCCAGTAATAATAATACGGGACGTAATCCTGAAATAAAATAGCACAGCATCGCGGCTGTGAGTAGCGCGATAAGCATATACAGGTATCGAGGGAATAGAGGTAAAGGGAATATACTCTAGAATTAGAACAACACGGCTCCACGGCCGTAAGAAACATTCCAAGAGAGCCAGTTGCTTCTCGCTCTCGCGCCCGCAAAATAAAAACGCATACGCGATCTCTTTTCTTTTTCGCCCCTCAAACAAACTTGTAAGGGGGCAGTTTATTTTAGAAAAGTAAAAAAAAATAAGGTGCTGAAAAAGGGGCGCCACGCCTAGGCTGCCGACTCGACCAGGACGCACGGACTGGCCTTAATGCGCACTGCCAGGACACCATGAACCCCATGGCAGGGGCAGGCCAGGGGAGCCTGGAATATGGTGTTCTCGCCGCCACCGGTGAGATCAAGGTGGCGAACAATAGGCTGGGCGTCATAGTCGCTCATCGCCAGCCTATCCTTCGGGATGAGCGATCCCAGCGGCCCGCTGCGCGAGACCACGGTGTTCACGAACTGTAGAAAAAACAAACGAAAGGCGCGTGAGGCTAGGGAACAAAGGGCAAGCCGGTAGCTCGCGATGCGGACTTACCTCCCCGCCGGGGCACTCCACCTCGTGGACAAACCGAAGCTCCCCGATCGGAAACATCATGTAGAACACGCATGGGGGCGCGTCGACGCGAGGCAGCACGGTGGCATCGACGCGTCGGGTCCCGAGCTGAAAAACAAAGCACGATTAGGCAAGCGCAAACCGGGTCGAGATCACACGCGAAAATGAATAAACTAAAACTTACAAAGCCATGTGTTATGCAGCGGATGCCAAAGCGGTCCGAATAACCGGGCGGCACGTAAAAATGGCGCTCGGTAGACTTTACGTCTCCCCACATCGGCTGACGCTCCGGGATGACGGAGTGATATACCAATTTAATCGACTAAAATGTATTGTTAGTTGGTTCAAATATTACCGTTATCGAAACATACAAGCAATAAAATAAAAACGACAAAGAAAATTTGCATACGGCTACGCGAAATTTTCAGAATTTATTGTGCAAATTTTTTCAAACACGAACACGCACGCAAATTTTTTTTTCCGGAAGTGCCCATATGGCTAACACAAAATTTTTCGAATTTTTCTTTTAGAGAAACGCCCATGTAGGAGCGAATAAAATTTTTTTAAAAAAAAAAAGAAACGCCCATATAGGAGCGAATAAAATTTAAAAAAAAAAAAAAAAGAGAAACGCCCATATAGGAGCGAATAAAAAATTTTTTCAAAAGAGAAACGCCCATATAGAGGCGCGAGAAATTTCTTTTAAGAAGTGCGCATAAAGACGCCAAAAATTTTTTTTTCTTTTTCCGGAAGTGCGCATGTAAATGCGCGAGAATGTTTTCGGGATATGCGCATACATATGGACGCGCGAAAAATATTTTCGGGAAGTGCACGTATAGGCACGAAAAATATTTTTGAGAAGTGCACATATAGTCGCGCGAGAATTTTTTTTTGAGAAATGCACATATGGATGCACGAGGAATTTTTTTTTTTCAAGAAATGCGCATATATACACCGGTAAAAACAATATAATTAATTTTACAGGAAAACGGGCGCGAACATCGACCGTTTATCCATATAATAAAATGACGAGGGACGCGAAAACGTCCCGAGGAAATTGAAAAAGCGCGAAAATTTCCCGATGTATTCCCATTGGTCGATTCAGGAAAATGACATCAAAAGGCGCACGAAAATTCTCCTTCAAAAACCGCGAATATACGCGGGCGCGAGAAGACCGTCGCGAAAGCACGCATATATGCATGCACGAAAAATTTTTTTTCGGGAAAAAGCGTATATGCAAACGCGAAAATTTCCCCGGAAGCGCGCACGCATATGCGCACGAGAAATTTATTTTTCAAAAACCGCGAATATACGCGGGCGCGAGAAGACTGTCGCGAAAGCACGCATATATGCGTACACGAGAAATTTTTGGGAAAAAGCGTATATGCAAACGCGAAAAATTTCCCCGGAAACGCGCACGCATATGCGCACGAGAAATTTATTTTTCAAAAACGGCGAATATACGCGGGCGCGAGAAACCCGTCGCGAAAGCGCGCATCGGTGCACACGCGAGAGATTATCCGTGTTCATGAAAAAGCGCGAGATGCGTGACGAGGATAAGCAGTAGAAAAACTCAGTGACAGAATAAACGCGAGAGAAGATAAACAAATAAAACTCACTCGAACACATCGGCGGCAGACCAGCACCTCCTGCCCCAAGCGTCCCCGCAGCACATAACTGGGGGTGGCGTGGGTGACGCAGGCGTATCCGCGCCCATACTGCAGAGACCCCGGGATGGGATCCTCGCCGCCCGGACCTAGCGGCGCAACCAGGACCGCCCCGTCCTGCATGGCGAGGTCGGCCATCTCCTTGGCGGCCTCCTTCCGTCGGCCGCCTCGATGATGTGGCTTGTTGGTTTTGTCCTCGGCCATAGCAGAATCACACGTCACAGCACTAACACCAGTGGAAAGCACTCGCGGATCACGCACGGATGTTGTTCGAGTTGGAAAGGCCACGCGAGGTGTTCCGCCACGGAGAGTCACGATCGCACTAATGAATAACCGATCGAAATCCGCTTCGAGCGCGCAAAGGAATGCGCGATTAGGCGGATCGAGCGAGCGCCGCCGGATGCTGCAGCATCAACATAGGGCGATAAGGGCCGCGGCGCGCTGGCTCAGCCCGATAACGCGCGCGAAAGCTGCAGCGCGAACGCGCTACCAGCGAAATAAAATCAAATGAATAGAAATAAATGCCAAGCCGCGTGAGCAGTCTGGCGTGCTCACGCGAATAGATAATAGTAAAATAGAGTTAAGCTAGATATAAGATCATATCCATTTTGTATTTCAGCTAAAAAAAACAGCCAAAAATAATGTTAAAAAAAAAAATCTTGTATAGCCTGCTCTGTACAAGCTGTAAAGCAGCAGCGGCTACTCTATAGGCACACACACATACATACACAATCAACACACATTCAAACAAGAAGAAAAATTAGAATCCAATAGCGCGAAATCCGCGCGCGAGCTGCGCTCGCTGGCATCCATAGGGACACACACACACACACACACACACGCAATCACACACACGCACGATCACCTGCGCGCCTCCACGCTTGCCCGTTTTTTTTTGGGGTGCGAGGACGCTGCCATCGCGGCGCTGGACGTGTCACGTACGAGCTGTTGGGCTCAGGTGACCGCCGGCGAAGCTGAGGTAGCACCTCGCGCGGGAGCGCGTGAGCCGGAGCGTTCTCACGCACAAAGTGCAAGCTTGCACTTTGTGCTGGAGACTGCAGCCTCCGACTTGTCGCATCGGAGGCTTCGCAGGCAGAACACCGGCGACCGCAGAACAGAGCAGAGCTCTCCTAATTCACGCAATAAAGGACTTTCTCTCCTAACACCGGACTTCTGCATCCAAGCAGCACCCTTCCTACATCACATTGGTATAAAAAATCGATTGATTATTCACATTCCTCAGCGATCAAAGGTAATGTGAAACTTTAGTGGAATTGGGCATTAATGGGTTAAGCTGCATAATGGTATTTTTCACACACTCTAAACTGACAATAAACTTCATCAGGAAATCAGGAAAAATACGTAAGTCAAAAGCACACACATGTATTCGGCACAAGTTCGAATGCGGTAATGAATCGTGGCAATCACAATCAGTCGAATCTCCGGCGTGACAGCATCTTGCAACTTACAGGCCTGCAGGCAATTAGTGTCGTCTGAAGATCAATCGGGGCAGCATCTGATGGCTTAGTAGTCCGGGAGTCAGGGAGTTCTAAAGCATCATATCAAAAAGTTCGTGCAAGAGTTTATTTTATTATTGAAATATGTTGGCAGTCACTTACTGAAAATAGCCCTAAAGCCTCGATTTCGGACCAGATCGGGAACATTGTTATGATTGCAATATAAGTTACAATAATGCAGTTTTTTTAGTTTTTCTTGAGTAACTTATTTATTACTCAATATATGCAAAAAAGGGTGGAGACCAAAGTTGATCAGAATTGAATCTTCTGTAAGATACATGTATTCCTAAATGCAAAATTAATGCTCTTCCTGGTTAAATTTTTAAATAACAAAAATTTGTTTTCAATTCTCATATTGCAATGGTTTTCATTAAAAATGATATTTATTTAACGTTTAGCCCTCAAAGATGACTTTTAGAACAGACAACGAAAAAGTTGAAGCCCGATGTACATATCTTAAAATCTTTGCGTCTTAATGCAAAATTGTTTACCCGAAAAATTCAAATTGATGTCCAATTCGAGCCAGGAACAATAATTGAACCCAACTCCATTTAACAGACAGCTTACGGCATAATTAACAACCGCTAAAAAGAAATTTTTTTAATATTAACCCTTTAACGTCACAATTGCAATTTTTCGAACACTAAGTTTAATGCTCTGCCAGAGAACGAAATCTTTTAGGAAAGATCTGCAAATATCTTTCAATTGGTAGTGGTTAGAAATGTGAAAAACTCAAAAAAGCATTTAATTTTTAGATTTATTAAAAAAAGTCAATTTTTAAAGGATTTTTATTTTTAAACGCTATTTTGACATTAAAAACCCTACTCTTTGTACGTGAAACCTTTGCAAATCCTGTAGTTTTACCTTGAACTTAAAAGTCATGTACTTGTTGAAATTAATTTCAGCTTGACGGATCTAAGATGGTGTCCGAAAAAAATTTCGTAGGATACACTTTAATAATTTTTTAACTGGCGTACAATAGATTGTAGCAAAAAAAATTGTAGAATACAAAGTGTTTAAAATCGCTCAAAGAATACGTATGAATTCTTACAAAAGTTCTAAATACAAATTTGGGTTTTTTATAAATTGGCCAAATTCAAAAACCTAAAACGCATCAAAAAATTCTCAAAAAATTCATACTTTTTAAATGATTCTAAGTAATTTCTGATCAGTAAGATTTTTACGTAGATTTAAATTATCGATTGAAATTGTTTTGATCATTTCACAGATTTGACGGTTTCCATCGAGTTTTTCACATTTCTAACCACTACTAATTGAAAGAGCTTCTCCAAAAACAGTCGTGTACATATTTGCAGATCTTTCCTACAAGTTTTCGTTCTCTGGCAGAGCATTAATTATTTATTTCGGCCCATTTTCGAGTTAGAGAATCTCGACAAAATGTAAATTAAAGTGCGTAAAAAACCACGAATTTTCATATAAATATTGTCAAGATCGAACCAATAAGAGAGATGAAAAACGTTTTTCAACCGACGATTACGCCGAAACTAACTGTTATTTCTAGTTGAAATTTGGCACAGTACTTGTTGAAATCAACTCTAAAGGAACAATGCGAATTTAGCGCGCGTGACCGCGCGGCTACTTCGCCCGGGCAGTGCGGTGGTGGGGAAAAGCTGCACGGCGGCGAACAGAATTTGTACACCTTAGTTACAGTTTATCTTGCTAACCAAAGCTGCTATTGCAATAAAATTTTTTCTCATTTAACGTGTTTTTTCTCAGCTTTAACGTTATGCTAATTTCATTTTAATAAGTAAAACGGAAACACCCCATATTATCAATGTTTCTGAAAAAAAATCTTTTTTGGCTACATACATAACCTTTATACACATATATTACGCTACCAAACCTTTTTACGATAAAATTGAATATTTTTATGATGATAGCAATGCAATGTATGCATATCAAGGTTGCGTATGTAAGGAAAAAAGATTTTCTTTTAAAAACATGGGTAATTTGGGGTGTTTTAGTTGTACCTATGAAAATTAAATTAGCATAACGTTAAAGCTGAGAAAAAACATGTTAAACGAAAAAACTTTTATTGCCATAGTAGCTTTGGTTAGCGAGACAATCAAATTGCAACTAAGGTTTCCAAATTCTGTTCGGCGCCGCGCGACTTTCCCCCCACCACCACGTCGCCCGGCCGAAACAGCCGCGCGGCCACGCGCGCTGAAGTCGCATTGTTCCTCGGTCATTTGAGACCAACTAAACCATGTAAAGCTATCGGGTAAAATATATCATTTCAACAAGCACTGTGCTAATTTTCAACTAGAAATATCAATTAGTTTCAGCATAATCGTCGGCTGAAACAATTTCTTTATCTCGGCTCCGATTGGTCCGATCTTGACAAAATTTATATGAAAATTCATAGTTTTTACATACTTCATGATGCATTTTGAAACGATTCTCTAAATTGAAAATTGGCCGAAATAAAAAAAATTTGTTATGAAAAATGTTGCTAAATATTAATATTCAAAAAATTTCTTCTTAACGGTTGTTAATTACATCGTAAGCTGTCGGTTAAACGCAGTTGGATTCAGTTATCGCCCCTGGATAAAATTGGACATCAATTTGAACTTTCCGGGTAAACAATTTTGTAATAAGACACCATTTTGAGGTATCGAGATAGGGCTTCAATTTTTACATTGTCTGTACTAAAAGTCATCTTTGAGGGCTAATCCAATAAATAAAGATCGTTTTTTGTAAAAACCATTGCAATATGAAAATTGAAAAAAATTTTTTATTTAACAATTTAGCAATGAAGAACATCAATTTTACATTTAGGAATACGTGTATCTTACAGAAAATTTAATTCTGATCAACTTTGGTCTCTGCCCTTTTTTGCATAAACTAAGTAACAAAAAATTTACTCAAGAAAAACGAATAGAAAACCGCATTTTTGTAACTTATTTTTCAGTAATAACAATGTTCCCGATCTGGTCCAAAGTCGAGACTTTAGGTTATTTTCAGTAAGTAGCTACCAACATATTTCAATGATAAAATAAACACTTGCGCGAACTTTTTAAAAAAATCCTAGGACTCCCGGACTATACCGACATGCATTAATGTCATCCCATGTTCACGCGGGGCAACCGCCCCCGGGTTACCGATTACTTCATTCCGGAACAGGCAGATCTCGTTTCTTTTCCGACTTCGAAATGTCCACTTCCAAATTAATTTAAATACACGTGCTTAAATATAAAACATTCATCATTATTTATTTACCGTAGAAGCCAAGATTACAAACTTTTAGGAATAAAATTTATATGCACCAACTTTAATAATTAATAGCAAAACAGTAATAGGTCTTAATTAACAATTTAGCAAATTTTCGATCCAATTTTCGATCCAATAGCTACCGATGATTGGCACCCTTTGTGCACTTGCGGAGCGAAAGTGCCTTGTTAGAAAACAAATGATATAGAACATTGAATTAATAGTAACAGCTTGCTTTATTGTATACAACGAGGTTCAACTGAGATCTATACCTAGTTTGGTTTTAAAAAGCTTTGAAAGGCAATGCGTTGATTGAGTTCACGACTTATAAAGGCTCGACCCCGATCGAGGCAGTTACTAAATAATTAAATGCGGAGGTTGCTGAAAACCAAGCAATACTCTTCACAGGAAGAAGGATTACAAAAATGGTAACGTGCATTGACATACACGAGAATGCTGAATTGATGTTAAATCGCTTAAATTCCCCTTATTCCATTGCTTAACCAACGCACTATATAACTATAACTATTATAACTAGAACTATTATATTACAAAAATGCTACCATCAGCGCATTCACCCATACTCATACACGTATCATATATTACACACGTTAAAATCAAGTACACGGTAATAAAACAAATCAATCGTGGGACCTTACAATCGAATTTTTCTAAAAACATTTCAACATACGTGACTCTGATTATACACATTCAGTATCTTAGGATGAATTAATTACAGAAATAAATTATCTTGATTCAAAAGTGGGAGTTATCAATTAATCTCTTAGATCAAGATAATTATTTAAATCACGGAGAGGAGTACTCATAATAATTTAATTATAAAAATAATCATATTGTAAATATTTTTATGTACTGACCTTTTGTATTTCTTTGATCCATCTGTTAACACCATTTTGTAATTGATTTAAGAATGTAGAATCTTCAACTTTGCTGCCAAAATCAGAAACTTTTGGTTTTCTACTTTCTTCTGAACACTGTTTAATAACCTGCTGAACTACTGGATGTATTGGCAGTGAAATTTCTGGAATATCAATATTCTGTTGTAAATGCAATAATCCCATCTCTAATTCAGCGATTTTTTTTTCTACTGATGGAGCCATCTTATCTCCGTCTCGATCAATTTTACTTTTCTCTTTTACATAACTTTTGAAATATGGAGCCATAGTTTTACTAATTGCATGTAATGTTTCATAAGGAGAACCATCAGAAAAAAATATTAATCGCAATTGAGAATGTATTGATTTATCAGATTCGACCACTGCTGCTCGTTTAGTAAAAACTATAGACACCATTTTAGGATTCGTAAAACAAATTTCATTCGATAAGTAGTACAGAATGTTTTCTTTTTCATCATCTGTTTCTCCCCCATCATCTTCTGTAAATATATATTTAAATAAGAATTAAATAGAAAATTGTTAAAATAAACAATAGAATACTTGATATTAATTGTGTCCCGTAATTAACTTATTAACTTAATCACGTAGTAAAATTAGGTAGAGATTAGTTTGATAGATTTGAGAGCGCTAGAGAAAGAAAGAGGAAACAAAGAAGCTATGAGATAGCATGTTAAAAGACGCTGCTGCAAGAATAGAAGTGGGGAGTTTTCGGGCACGTTAGGTACCGAAAATGTGACGAGCGTTCGAATGAGCGCAACCCAACCCATATACTGGAAGGTCCACGTCTCTGCTAGGCTCAATAACCGCCATCGACGGCCTTGCCTCCTAGGACAATCACGCAGTCCGTATTCAGGAAGAGAGGATATCGAGCCGTGCTGCCGACTTGCCCGCCCGGCCTTCATTAACGCCAAGACCACGACGGTCCCACCCGCAAGGAAAAGATCATTCAGAGGACCCCAGGCAACCAATCAGGGCTGCTACGCAGTCACTATAAGTGTGGGCCACTCACCCCTACCCCTCTCTCTCTCTTTCTCTCTCCCTCTCTATCTCTCTTTCTCTGCCTCTCTCTCTCTCTTTCTCTTGGTACACCTTAATGAACCTAAATAAATTAATCTAATCTAATCTAATATCTCTCTCTCTCTCTCTCTCTCTCGCGATGAAAATTCCGGGCCTTTCAGAGCCCAAAGCGCGGCCGTAGAAAGCGCGTTGGAAATTGATAACGCGAGCGCGAGTTATATATATATATATATCTTTTATGCAAAATAAAAATATAAGAAAATGTGCTCTGCTTGCTCGCTCTTTCACCAACGCGAATGACTTTATTATCATGACAGTCATCCGCGTTTTCTATATTCTGTATTAATTCCAAGCGCCCGAGAATTCCCCCACCCTGCCGAGGAAGCTGAACAGCCGAGCAGGGCTAGATGATCGGGTAAGATTCTTTTGTGCGTGTAGCCTCTTTGCCTCGTAGGTCGCACAGCTAGGAGAGACCAGGTAACCCCAGCAAAGAGCCATTTCACAAATGTACTACTGCTTATGTTGACTGAACTTAAAGAAACTTGAAGAAAAGAATTCACTTACTATTATTTGTAGAAAGTTTGTTTATAAATATGATTAAGACTAAAAAAACAAGAATAGATTTCCAATTTATTAGTAAACAGTATAGCACAATTATTAAATTTTCTTATTAAAAATAGTTTGCAATAGGGGTCCATTTAATTCAATGCGTATTCTATAAAAATAATAATTTTTGTACAATTTTAAATTTCGCAATTAAACGAAAATTAATATTTAAATAATTATAATATTTTTATAACAAACTTACTATTAAAATCTTAAAATCTGTTCTAACCCAAGTTATGGTAGAAATATGTTCGAAAACTTTTCTCATGTACCGTAGGATTCAAAAGAAACCGATGGACCAAATGAGCTCAAATTTTTAGTGAGCGTTCTTGAATATATTCCATACGGTATGAGCACAGAAAATTAAAATTGAACTCGCAGAAAAATTTCTATAAGCATATTACTAGTATTTTAGCCAATTATTCATGAATCTTTAACCATTTGTATTTTTAATATACTTTCTAGGTGTTCAATTTCCTGTGCTCATACCGTAGAAAATAAATTCATGAACATTCCGTAAAAATTTTAGCTCATTTGGTCCATCGGTTTCCATCTACTTTCTACCATACCTTGAATTTGAAATGGTTTTAAACGGTCTTTAACCCAGCAAATTAGAGGTAATTGTATACACTACTACTAGAAAAATAGTAGGTTTATGTACAAAAATATTATAGTCATTTAAATATGAACTAGCCAATGAGCTCGCTTCGCTCGCTTCTACAAATTTTAGTTCTGATAGGGTGTTGCATAATAAATTAAGTAACAATAAATTTTATTCTAAAGAATAAAAAGTTTATTATTTGTTCAAATTTTAAAAGTAAATATTATAAAATTAATATCAGCAGATATAAAAACTTATTTAACATTCGATTCGCTTATACCAATTTAGTTATACTCAAAGTTTAAATAAAGTATATTTAATCAACTAATGAACTATATGAAAAAAATGATCAAACTATATAATCAAAATGATCCAAGTAATATAAATGCTGAAAATAATAATGAGCAAGTAAATACATATAGTTTTGATGAAATAACACAATATTTATCAACAAGATATGTTTGTGCACTAGAAGCTGTATATCGTATTTTTGAATTAGAATTATATAAACAATCGTACATTCATGATGAATATGAAAATTATGTTTATTTTATAGAAGGACAAGAACACGAAATGATTAATAAAAATATTGAAATTACATTAACAGCATGTAGTTTAAATTAAATATAGACGATGAAAATGCCAGACAATTTTTATACCATGAAATTCCGTACCATTATGTTTTTAATTCAAAATTTAAAAAATGGACCAAAAGACAAAAATTTCAAAAATCATTAATATCTCGAATGAATTTTGTAAATCCTAAAAAAAGAGAAACATTTTTTTACGTTTATTACTACTACATCTGTGATAAATATGAAGATGCTTGCTTAATGAGAGGCATAATTAGTAATGATAAAGAATGGGACAACTGTTTAGAAGAAGCGACAATATTTAAATTTCCTAAAGCTATGTGATATTATTTGCATATATTTTAATATTTCAAAAACCTATTAATGCATCCAAATTGTACAATAAATATAAACTGCATTTTATGAATCCAAAATTACCAGTTAATCTAGCAGAAATAAAAACTCTAAATAACATTGAGAAAATTTTAATATCACAAGGAATGAATTTAAAAACTTTTTATATATCAAGCAATGTCGATATTAATTGTACGAAAGAAGACTATTAATATCTAGAATATAATACACAAGATAATTTTAAAATTTAGTAAATTCCTTAACTATTGATCAAATAAAATTATACGATTTAATTATAAATACCTTAACTAATGTTCACGATGAATAAATTATTTTTTATTGATGGACCTGATGGTAGTGGAAAAAGTTATTTACACAATGTTATAATTAGATATCTTATTTCAAACAATATACCTCTCTTAACTACAGTATGGACTGGTATTGCCGCTAATTTATTAATTAATTGAAGAACTGTACACACTACATTTAAATTACCCTTAAATATGAATGACATATGACATTTATTAACATATGACATTTGTCCTACATCAAAATATGGAATTTTTTAAAAAAATATTAAAATAATTATTTGGGATGAAATATCAATAGTGAATAAACATTGATGCAATAGACATATTTTTTAGAGATTTATGTCAAAATCATATACCGTTTAGTGGTAAAATAATTGTAACATCTGGTGATTTTAGACAAACACTTCCAATTGTTAGACGTGGTAATCAAAGTACAATAATGGAAACTTGTATTAAAAGAAGTATTATATGGCATACATTTTTAAAGGTTTCATTAAAATAAAACCTACGATTACAAAATTCAGACAATAAATTTAAGAGTTGGCTTCTTGATGTAGGTGAACAGAAAAATGCAACGAAGTTTGAGTTAAATAATAATATAAGGGAAATACCGGAGGAATTAATTTGTAATAATGATTTAATATCAGAAATATTTGGAGAAAAAATCAAACATAATGATGGAACACTACAAGACAAAGTAATATTAGCACCCTGAAATTCTGAAGTATTAAAACTTAATAAGGAAATTATTGAACGAATTCATGGAGAAACTTATATTTTTTATAGTGATGATAAAATTGTATGTCAAGATAATGAAAGCAGATTAGAATCCATAATAACAAAATTTTTAAATACACTAACACCTAATGGCCTACCTCCACATAAATTAATTTTAAAAAAAGGAGTAATTGTTTCTTGTTTAAGAAATTTAGTTATTAATGGCGGCCTTTGTAACGGAACAAGAATTATAATTAAGGACATAATAAATGTATACTTATTGGAGAAATTATAAGCAATAAACATGCTGGTAAAATAGTATTAATACAACGTATAGATTTATCTCCATCATTGGAAGAAATACCTTTTAATATGGTAAGAAGACAATTTCCCATACGATTAAGTTTCGCCATGACTATAAATAAATCTCAAGGTCAGTCATTTCATAAAGTAGGTTTATATTTATCTTCACCAGTATTGAGCCACAGACAATTATATGTAGCTATATCAAGAACTACATCAAAAGAAAATCTCAAAATTTTTATAGGTGAAGATAATGCTATGTACAAAAATAGCAACTCCATGTTAAATAAACAAAATAGAAAACAAAGAATAGAAAACGACAATAAGATGTATACAAGAAATATCGTATTTCCGGAAATATTTCTATAACAACACAATCCAATTTCTATAACAACACAATCCATTTTTTTATATTCTTATACCTATTAAAAACTATTCATTGTTTAATTTAAAAACATAACATTATTACTGCAGTTTCATACTCGAAAAATGAAAAAAGTAAACTAGAAATGACAATAATGTATGTGCAAATATCAATTTTCAGAAACATTTCTGCAATAACACAAACCAATTGGTTGAGTAATCGCCGAAAGTATAATTACAATTTTATTTTTTTCGAAATTTTTATACGTATTTCATTCTATTCATTGTTTCTTTTAAAATCATTATATTATTGCTACAGTTGCATTCACGAAAAATGAAAAAAGTAAACTAGAAATTACACTAATATATATATGCAAATATCAATTTTAAAATCATTTCTGTAATAATACAATGCAATTGGTTCAGTAATCGCCAAACTATAATTACTTTATCCTTGTAAATTTTAAATAAATTGTAATGCGGGCATATTATAAATAATAAATATGACAGTCTCAACTCTGTTAAATGCAGAGAGCAATTTAAAAACTGCAATAAAAGTAGTAAAATAATAATTTGTGAAACACACACAAAGACACAAAACATACATATACAAATTTATCTATATCTATATTTATTTATTTATATCTGTTCATATATGAAAAAAATTTAGTTTTATTGCTATATCGAAGCATTTCACTAACCTTAAATTCTTTTTATTTTTAATTGTTCTATTTTTTTAATGATTAAAATTATTATAAAACAGCTTACATAATTGATAAAATTGGTTTTTCTATTTCGTACATCATTTTATAATAATAATTAATAATAATAATAATTAATTAAATTAAATTAATTAAATAATAATTAATAATAATATAATAACTAATTAAATTTGTATCTCCTTTATCAGCGTACGATTGGATTAGTCTATATGTATTTGTAATTATATTATTTATAATATATAATTGACCATATTTGGTATAAACTCTGATATTAATTGTATAAGATTTAATTTGGACTTGGATTTATTTTCTAATATTATTATTCAACACTTTATTATAATTAAAATATGTAAAAGCAAGCGAATTTAATTTGAACTACCAAAATACTGTAAGTTATCAGCAAGAAATATACATACGTTATACAAACAGATGCGCGTATACTTATAAATTTCTCACAGCATTCCTTTTATCTGGATTTTTTTTATATACATACCATGACACTTTATGCACATTATGAAAATATTGCAAACTATCAAAATAAATCCGACCCCCAGAAAATCCCCATGGATAAAAAAATGTTTTATAAAAATGTACTCATCATCGTATGAAGAGTCGTTGCACGAAAGATACGAGTAACACCGTAAAGCTGCATAAATCCCATAGACTACACATAAAAACACATACACATTATTTTGGTGATATCAAAATCCAAAATCTGATAAAAAATCGCGACCACCATAAAAATCCCATAAAAATCCCATAATACCCCATGGATAAAAAAAGGCTTTACATAAACGTATACATCATCATATGAAGAGTAGTTGCACGAAAGTTGCGAGTTACGCCATGAAACTATATAAACCCCAGAAATAACACATAGAAACACATACATACTATTTTGGTACTATCAAAATCCAAAATCTGATAAAAAATCGTGACTCCCATAAAAATCCCATAAAAATCCCATAATACCCCATTGATAAAACATACTGTACATAGGCAATACATGTGTGATCTCACGTACTACTCCATTTCATATAAAAACTATATGTATATACTATATGTATATACATATATATCATATCTCACAGCATCCCTTTTATCTGGACCCCATCTCATGATGACATTCTGTAAAAAAATCCTGGATCATTCCCCATCATAACTATTCACCCGAAATCTCCAAATATACCACATATACATGTATATATATATATATACATACATCCCTCGCAGCATCCCTTTTATCTGGACCCCATCTCAAGATGACATTCGGTAAAAGAATCCTGGACCAGTGCCCAACACAATTATCAACCCAAAATCTCCAAAAATACCATCAATTCTATTTTTTTTTTCATAAACAATAACATCAGGACGGACGGACGGAAACTGATAATTTTTTTCAACGTAAAAAAGTACTAAAAAAATGTTATTAATCATATACTTTTACCACTCAAATGAAACATAATTTCAATATCTATCCATAAGTGGAAAAAAAGTAACACTTTTTAATTGGTAATAGATAAAAAATTGGAAAATAATTGAAGGAGTTAGTCAAAAATGTCATGAAAATTAATATTATGTAGATTTTCCAGATTATATTTTAAAGTTACCTTGCCCCCTTCAGCTTGACTTGTGAGTAAAATAATCGACTTTTATTTAAACAAAGGCCTCTTCATTAAAAATGTTGATGCAAAAAATAACCTACGATAGAATCTTATAAAATTTTAATCATATATTCTTGACGATGTTTTTTCTTGGCACTGTCTACGTACACCCACCCGCGCACCGCACACGATGCACGGTACATGGTATACAGTAAAAATTGACATAATTTCAATCAACCTGTGTACACGGTACATGGCACACCGGGTACGGAACAAAGATGAACCCATGCATAGACAGTGCACGGTACACGATATGTAAGCACCACTATTTTTTAAAAATAACCATCTCTATCCTCCCCCAACCTTGGAAATAGCCGATCACGGGGTGACTAAAGCAATAATTCGTTAAGACATGCAATTGTTTATTCGAAAAACATTGACCCGCGTAATGTGTACCATCTACCGTGTACCGTATAAGGTGCATGGGTAGGTGTACGTAAACAGTGCCTTTCTATACATGGTTCAAATTTTAGAAGTGTCTATGGTACCGTTTTTGAGTTACGAACATTCAGAATTCGGAAGTTTAACGTGCAATTCCTATATCGAGGCATTAAAAAAGGACATTGCTTTGTAATTGTAAGATAAAGAATCGATAGAATGCTGAAAAAAACTGAGACATGCATAATAATAACAGAAATATTGTGTTAAAAGTTGCAGAGCTCTAGCGGTGTAGTTTTTGAGAAATGGTACTGTGAAGTTATGGTTTTTTCGTCTACACCGCGCATTTAAACATTGCGAATATATCTGTATAGACGGAAAAAGATGGGGGAGAGCGTCGAGTGTACAGTCAAGCAAAACAGTTCTTCGACTTGCAGACAGGTTATAGCTTGTATATCATTGCCCTCTCAAAGTCAAACTTTTGTAGACGATTATCGAGTACCAATGTCCTTGGTACCTCGAATGTCAACAATGATTCAATATTCAGTATCATTATTGGTTTTTTAATTATTTATTTTTTTTAAAGTGTATATTCAGAGCTTCTTTTTTTTAGTGCCAGATTATCATCAATAAGTGAGAATATTGTTGGCTCTTTTTTAGTGCTAGATTATCATCTATAAGTGAGAATATTGTTGGCTTTTTTTAGTGCCAGATTATCATCAATAAGGAAGAATGTTGTTGGTTCAGGCAGCGAGAGCTCACAGGGCCAAACGAGTCGAGTGAACGAATACGCATGCACATCAGTGACATGCGCGTGGCGCCGCGTGGTTAGGCTCGAGCAGCGACAAGCACTTGTTGCCTGGCTGTGAGGGTGTTAGATCGTACAGCAAGTGAGAGAGATACTGTAAAAAAGACAACTATGCATCTCTTCAAGGAAACGTGAATTTTATTCTTAAAGCCGACATTTCGAGCTGATGCAGCTCCTCATCAGTGCTAAAAAGCCAACAAAAGGTTTACAAAAATAAAATAAATTACATTAAAATCGTACATATAAATTTAAATAAATTACCTAAAATATAAACTCAGTATATTTGGGACACAACAGTGCCGATGTCGTCAGATGATCGTGCGACACCGGCGGAGGAAAATCAACGACTGATTTCCCAGTGCAACCCTTCCTTACATATAGAGAGCTAATACATTCTTAACAATTTAGCTACATACATATAAACTAAATACTCTACGAGCCGGAGATCCGATACAAGAACCGGCATACCCAGCTCGGATACGCTCGAAGAGGTGGCAAATATTCCATACCATGTAGTAAGGCCGAGAGCCCGCGAGGCAAATTAAACGTTTCTTCCATAATCTTATTGGCTATCAATACAGTATGGCCGGAACGTCGCCTAGCAACACGGATTCTCGGTCTTCCCACTGGGATATGCCGCTCCGTCCCGTCAGCCAATCAGCATTGAAAAACAGTTACACCTTATTATAAATTATTATAAATTATTTGTCACTACGAGGACTTGACTTTAAATTTGAAATCACATTCTTATAGCTATCTTTGAGGTGGCACGTGTCCTCCGCCCTATTAAGCGTGCCATCAAAATAATGTATACGTAGCATTTCCGAAAACCGTCTATGAAAAGTAGACGGCTCTTTATCAACAATTTTAATATTACTAAAATTGAAAGAATGTCCAGTTTCCATCGCATGGACCACAATCGAGGAGGTCATGTCTCCCTTCGCTAAGTAACGCTTATGCTCGGATTCTCTATTTTTTAGAGGTCGATAAGTCTCTGCTATATAAGTAGATTCGCAGTCGGCATAGTCAATTTTATAAACCACGTTTCTAGCATCACCAACAGCAGTAGGGTCCTTACCTAACTTCATAAATTTATTAAATTTATCATCGATCTTATTTACTAGTAATCTATTATTCTTTTTTAATACTGTATTTAATTTACAATTAAATCCTTCATAATAAGGAAAGACCGCAATTCTGTTTCTGAGATCACAATTTTCATTGTTTAAACTATTTCTCGTATTATTGTTATTATTATTATTATTATTACTCTGCAATCCCGAACTGTCCGAATCTGTGCCCTCCAAATTGCCATGTAAGAGGCCAAGATTACGCACGATTCGTTTTTTACAGAATTTTTCGATAAAATTACGTGGATAATCATTAGCTATGAGAATCTTTTTTGCATGTTCGATATTTTGCGAATGAAACCTTAAATCTGATAGTAACATCGCTCTATCAAGAAGGTTGTAAACGATCGCTACCTTCTGATTTTGAGGGTGGTGGGAGTAGAAATTAATGTATCTGGCCGAAGCCGTCCTTTTTTTATACCAATTAGTGAAAATATCTCCATTCTGTTCATAAAATATAGAGATATCTAAAAAATTAATACTTTTGTTAGTCTCAATTTCGGAGGTAAATTGTAACAATTTATTGTAATTATTAAACGTAGCCAAAACAATTTCTAACTTCTCCCTTTCAACAATCAGAAGGCAATCGTCCACGTATCTGCAAAACAGCGGTACACTCGTCTTTACAATGCTTAAACTGTATGTTTCTAGCTCTTCTAACGCTATATTCACAAAAACAGGGCTAGAGCAAAGCCCCATAGGGGCCCCCGAGACCTGTTTATAAAATATGCCATTAAAAACCAAGTATGAGCAATCGAGGAGGGTTCTAATGCCCTCAACGAACTCCTCCTTAGAAATACAATTAATGCATGAAAGCCACTTCCATCTATTCTCGATTGTCGAAATGATCAGTTCTTTTGGCAGACTTATAAAAAGCGAAACCACATCGAAGGATGCGAGACAGTGATTCGGAGGAAATTTCATCTTATTCAAAATATTCTTTGGTTCAAGGCTATTTTTTATATTAGATTTAGGCAAAGGAAAATGTTTCGAAAGTAATTTAGAAATGCATTTATCGAGAGAGTACGCTGGACTGTTAACTGCAGAAACTATTATACGAACCGGATTATCCGGCTTATGAATTTTTATATGAAGTGTGCTCGATTCCCTTAGAAGATAAACCTCTAAACGTCAAGTCACACTCAAAAACAACTCGCATACTCCAAAGGTCAATAAGCATTTTAATGCGT
Source organism: Philotrypesis tridentata (assembly GCA_018906965.1). Lineage (NCBI taxonomy): Eukaryota > Metazoa > Arthropoda > Insecta > Hymenoptera > Pteromalidae > Philotrypesis > Philotrypesis tridentata. Next base: position 25,938 of record JACCIB010001065.1, read on the forward strand.
CTTTTAACCCCGCAGACGGGTTAACCTTAACAACCCTGTAGAACCTCTCATTGATGAGGGCCTCCTCTACCTTTGTAATGTATGCAGAGCGATCAATCGCTACCGTAGCATTGCCTTTGTCCGTTCTAATGAAAAATAAATCTGGATTATTTTTTAAAAACATTTTTGTACGTTCAATATCGTTTAACATGACCCTCTCTCTATAAGGCAAGTGTGGTTTATTTTTTATGTGAGAATTTAAATGAGCATTTATAATTTTTCAGTTAGTATCACGTCAGCTTTTCTCGAGAAAGCATCATGCAAAGAAAAAGAAAACAAGGTTTAGGTTTTGTGAATACACTGTGTGACGTTGTGCTTTTTCCGTCCTTGGGGAGGCGTAGCACCACGTGATGACACCTATTCAGGTTAACCACGAGCTCGTATTTTATTTATTAGTTGGACGCCCGAACTCGCGATCTGGTTACTATAACGCTGCCGGCTAGAGAACTCCTTGCGCTCTGGGTCGCGGGCGAGAGGTGCAGGGAGGAAAATACGCAAAAATGAATAAACGCTCCTTGTAAAATAAACACTTCGTAATTTATTTCGAAATTAGATAATTATTTATTGTACTCGCGGACGCGTGTTCGTCCTCGGGCGAGCTCACTGTCACTACGCGGGCTGACTCTAAGGCTAGAACTCTCGGCGGGGAGGTATCGCATAGAAACACTCCTATCTGTCTCTAACTCGGGTACTCCACGTCCTCGCGTTCTGATGAGGTCACGTTCCCTGTGGAAGCGCACGCGAAGGAAACTGGATAATAAATCGGAAGATGCACACGGGGGGTTAATCCTGGACACTGGAAGTCGCCTTAGAAAAGATTGCTTGGTCTCGCTTGCTCACTCGATGTCTCTCGGTCCTAGTCGTACTCGGTCCTGCTGGATACTGGATCCTTTGCGATACCGTTCGATACTGACTCTATTCCCGCTCGGCAACTACGCCGGTTCGCGGCGTCTATCGCTCTCTCACTCGCACTCACGCATTTCCGTTAGATCGCTCTCTCGCGCCTATCACACATTTCCACGCTTTCGCACCATATATCATATTTGCACGCTTACGCCCTCTTTTACAATACTCTAAAATGCGCGCGACATTCGAAATGCGTTTACACGCTTGTCTGGCTTTATTAATCGTATTTACACTTTTTCCTCATTTCGGAACGCTTACATTCGTGTTTGCCGCTCGCACGCGCGCTGTGGATCGAGCCGTAGCCCTCCACCTTTTCCCAATATCATACAGCGCATACGCGTTGCCTCCACTCTCTCTCTCTTGTCTGTCTCTAATGCATTCATTCGTTCGCTATTCCTGTCACTCTCGCACTCATGCTACAGTCCGTTGCTCGCCAACATGGCGGCCGCCGCTCGCGCGCGTACGCCTCGTGGCTCGCATGCCTCGTATCTTCTTGTCTCTCTCGCTCTCGCTGCTTCAGCGCCGCGCCGTTCGTCCCTCTCTCTTGCTCTCGCCTTGGCTGCCGCGCGCTGCTACGCGCTGTGTTTCCCCCACTCTTTCGCTCTCGCCTCGTGCTGCTGCTGCTCGGCGGCAGGCTGCTCTCTTACTGGCCCTAACAGCTGACTGCTCTCTCGCTGCTCTGAAAACACCACCGAGTGTAAGATTTACGTATCTTGACTGGGTGGTGTCCAGGCGAGCAGCCATCGACGGGATCCCCGTCACAATTGATAAATAAATTACCTATTGAACTTCATCTGCCTGGCTATAAGTACTGTGGTCCAGGCACCAAACTAGCAAAACGTTTAGCTCATGGCGATTCTGGAATCAATCCTCTAGACGTCGCTTGTAAGGAACACGATATTGCTTACTCAAAGGATCGAGACAACATTCAAGAGAGAAACGCGCTGATCAAATTTTAGCAGAGAAAGCGTGGAACGGAGTGAAATCTTAAGACGCTAGTTTGAAAGAAAAAGCAGCAGCCGCTGCTGTAGCCGGTGCTATGAAGTTAAAGTCAAAGTTTGGTATGGGAATTGGAGGCTGTAAAAGAATTTCAAAGCGGAAAAAGCCTGGAAAGAAGATTAAAAAAATTAGTCAAGACACTATCAAAATCTGCTATTGTTGGCAATGATTCTCGCTAAATGATTAAATCAGCATTGAAAACAGCTCGAGAGCAAGTGAAGAAAGTTGGTGGAAAAAGTATAGTGCCGTTCCACGCATACTATCCATACCTAGCAAAATAGGTGGTTTTCTTTTAGCACTCATTCCGCTTTTTGCTAGTCTTAGTGCAGTAGGATCACTTGCAGGAGGAGATGATAAGAAACAAATGGAAGAACAAAAAAGACAATGAGAAAGTTGAGAAATTGATGCTTGGTAAAGGACTGTTCTTGAAACCTTATCATAAAGGATTCGGAATCTCTTTGAAGAGTAAACGAAGAAGAGGAGGGAGAAAAAAAAACTTCGTTGAAATAAAACTACCAAAACATGCCCTAACTGACTACAATCTGCTCAAGTATGCCAAATTAATGAAAATAGCACATTTTCGAGGAGTTTTTATGCGAAATGTCTTACCTTCAAATGGTTCTCGAGTCAACGAATCGGCAATAATCAATCTAGATAATGCAAGTGGATCCGGCACGCATTAGGTAGCTTATCGAAAAATTGGTAACGATGTTGTGTATTTTGATAGTTTCGGCGACTTGCAACCGCCTCTCGATCTCATGAACTATTGGAATGTTCCTCAAGTAAAGTGCAAGTATCAATGTTATCAAGCATTTTCAACTTACGTCTGTGGTCATCTGTCTCAAATTTCTTTGCAATCAGCTTAATCGTAAGGATAATTTCATACTGTATAAAAACAAACCGATTCGATAATTCAAATTAGTCTACTCACGATGGTTGCTGAGTCGATGACGCTCAGCCTTTCAGACACTTCCTCAATCCTTGATACACACTATTTTCCTCCCATAGAACTGGATAGTGATAAACAGTATAATATTGGACTTGTTGAACTACTCACTTTTAATTCTATACCAAATATTGATGTAAACTGTAACAAGTTTTATGTTGGTCAAGAAGTCGTTGAAATTCCTAGAGGCAGTTATGAGATTGAAGATATTGAGCGAACACTACAAGGACTCCTCGATGCTCGAGGTATAACAATTACTATCAAGCTTAACAGTAATACATTGCGCTGTTCGATCGACTGCAGTCATGAAATAGATTTTCGACCTAAAGACTCTATTGCTCGTCTCCTAGGCTTCACTCCAAGAATTTTGAAACCCTATATAAATCATGATTCAGACTTGCCTGTAACCATTCTCAAAGTAAACGATTTGCGAGTCGAATGCAACATTACAACAGGAGCATACATAAATCAAGCAAAACGTTCATACAATACATGAATTTTTTCCTGCCGTACCATCTGGCTACAAGATAATCGAAGTTCCTAAACAAATAATATACTTACCAATATCTGTGAAAGTGATTGATCACTTACAATTGCGTATAGTAGATCAAAATGGTGATTTAATTAATCTCCGAGGAGAAGTTATTACAGTTCGATTGCATCTAAAGAGTGTTTAAAATGGGTATCGTTTTCAATGCAAAGAAAAACTATATTAACGACACAGCATGCCGTCAGCCAGTCAGTCGCAAACGAGTGATCAAACGATTAACACGTCAAAATCTGTAGTTTCTACAAAATCTTGGTCTCAAAGTGCTGCGTGGTACAAGCTCTAGTCGTCTTTGACGAGTCTGTTTCGCATTATGAGGTTCACGCGCATCAACCATACACATCACTCGCATTCAATAATAGCGATGAAATTCGAATAGCAATTCAACATCAAGATTTGTGGGTCCTACCATCTAAAAGTTCTCTACACATTTGTGGTAAAATTACTAAAGCAGATGGTTGTGCTCTAACAGCAACTCATTTTGTAAATAATGCCATCAGCCATCTTTCTGAGGAAATTCGATATGAGATGAACGCGATTGAGATCGATCGCTGTAAGAATGTTGCTATAACAACTTTGATGAAAGGTTACACTTCTTTCTCACCAAGTCAGCTAAAATAACTTGAAAATTCTGGTTTGACTGCCGCTTCTGAGTTGGGAAAAATAACAGATGAGAATGGAAACTTTGATGTCAGTATTCTTCTGTCATTGATTTTTGACTTCGCCGAAGATTATCACAAAATTGTAGTAAATATAAAGCACGAACTCATTCTCACAAGATCAAGAAGTGATTTCAATGCTGTTGTGCAACAGTCTACAGCAGCACAGGGAGCTCCAGCTTCCTACGAAAACTTTAAAATTGAGCTCGCTTGTATAGAGTGGCTAATGCCTTACGTCGTACTATCAGATCGGCAAAAATACAATTATTCAACTACATTCACAAAGATGCACCAATTCCTATGAGTTTTCGTTCGTGGGAATTGTACGAGTATCCAGTTCTTCCAACAACAAGACAGCATGTTTGGACAGTGAAAACATCAAATCAATTGGAAAAACCACGCTTCATAATTCTCGGCTTTTATTTCAGACAGGGAGAAAAGCAATACGCACAATTAATGCTAGCTTATTTGATCACTGTAATATAAGTAATGTAAAACTTTTCCTCAACTCTCAGAGTTACCCGTACGGAAACCTTAATCTTGATTTCAAATAATCAGTATGCCTTACTTTACGATATGTACGCTAATTTTCAAAATGTATATTACGCTCAAAGCTCAATAGTAGATTCGCTTTTGAGTAAACAAGAATTTAAAGATTTATCACCTCTCATCGTCATTGATTGTTCCAAACAAAATGAGTCTCTCAAACAGGCAGCCGTAGAGGTCCGTCTCGAATTTGAATGTAAAAATAATGTATCTGCGAATACTACAGCGTATTGCTTAATTTTACTAAATCCTATAAGTGGTGATATAAAGAAACTTGTATGAAACTATATAAAGCTTGTTTGAAAAACTAATTAGTTAGTTTTAAGGCAGCAATCATGGGTCAAAGTAACAGCGAGTCTGCGAATAAACAGCAAACGAAAAAGAAAGATGATGGTAAATCCAGCTCAACTCAGTGGAAATATTACAGGGCTATAAAAGATTCTGATCTTATTTTTGAAGTAAAGAAACAAAAAAAAATGAATATTGCACCCTCCTTTACAAGATTAGATATAAACGCTGGCTATATATATGGGTCGATTCATAGCTGAATCAACACAGCGTAAAATGGATAAAAAAGGCTCTTCGTGGAAGAATCAGAAATGAGAGGAATATCAATTTCTCGTAGAGTCGGAAAAATTGAATGAAAAAACTTCTCCTCGCTCAGAAAATAATACAACTACTTACAACGATTCGAAAAAACAGCAACAACAACAACAACAACAACAATATGGTTTTGAAAATAATTTTGATCCTATCAAAAAATCATTGTCAAGTTCTGACTGCTACAATAATAAAGGATTTGAATATTAATTCATGATGAATGTCGATGTATTCGGACGACATTTGAATAATTTCAAAGGACCTCCCGGCATTGGATATAAACTCACTGCTGATAGTCAGTATAGTTTAGAAGACAAGAGACTGTGCAATATAGCAGATACTAAAGAACTAAACGACGTTGTAAATTTAAAGACTCTACACAGTGTTACTCAAACTGTAAAATCTGATTTACAAACTGAAGTATCTAAATTAGATGAAATAGTTGAGTTACATAGAGATGAGATTGATGAAAAGTTGAGAACACTTACGACTAATATTGAGAAAATTAACAAACTTTTACTTGAAATGAAAAACAAGTAAACATGGATAAGTATTCTAGCAACACAAACTCTCTTCCCGGAAAGCATGATTATGACAAGTTGGATAATAATACATCTAAGGATCAGAAAAATAAAGATTCTGTTTGGAAAAAGTGTACTAGTATATACTCAACCAATAATCATTCTTGTCCTAAACAAGAAGGTTATAAAAAACTCTAATCAATCAATAAAAAAGATGTAGATTTTTGAAAAAATAAAAAATTTTTCAACATAAAAATAGTGTTTGTATATATTTCCTCCCCACTTCCTGATCCCACATCCTGGTGTAACGTGGTGGCGAGAGCTGGCGCGGGTTCGCGCGAGGTGGCTGGGTGGGGAGGCTGGCGCTGATCGCGTACTATTGTACGCGGTAGTGCTGGTGGTACTGGAGCTGGCGTACTCGCGCGCTGTGATCGCGGGCTGGGTGAGGAAGCGCTGGCTGGCGTACTCGCGACTGCGTGGGGAGGCTGGAACCATACCGATTGAGTGAGGAGGCTCGCTGGGACCATACCGACCGGGTGGGGAGTTTGGGGCCATACCGACCGGGTGGGGAGAGACTGGCGTACTCGCGGGCTGGCGGGGCGCTGCTAGCGGGGGCCTTATAACGACCTACTTTTATCGACTGAGTTACCCACTGAGCAAAAAGCGGAGACGGCTCAGTAGGCAGAGTGTCGGACTCGTAATCCGGTGGTCCCGGGTTCGAGCCCGACTCTCGGCTTTTCTGTCATTGGGACACCTCTATGTTTACATACACCTGTATGTATATACTTAAGTGTCTTATAACGTCGAAGCTCCAGTGGTTCGGATTCCACTGTACACAATCTATGAATGTATTGTGTAGTTAAACTGTAGGTCCAGTCTATGGCATGCGGTCCGTGTGTGCGTCGGGCATATGTATACGTATATCTGCTCGGGGCACAGACATGGAAAAACATGACGTAGACTATAGGGAGCCCGCTGGCCGGAACCACAAGGTATGCTATAAAAGTATCACTGCGCGGAATCGGTTAGAGGGTAGGAAGGTATAGCATAAATGGGCATCTGCCTGAGTGCTCGATCTGGCACGTCCCCGAGCAGGGGCCGCCATGACCACCTCCATCAAGACTCAATGTGACTCAATGTACCCACTGAGCAAATCTACCTTACCGACTGAGGAAGTGGCGTGGGATCAGCATGGCGTGGTACCAGCGCTGCCCTAACTGCTAACATGATCGTGACGTCGACTTGGCGCCGCGGATTCTTTCGCTCGCTCGATGTTTAAAATTGTGTGTTTGTTCTCCCTCTCTTATTTTATCTGATTACAGTCTGGAATCGACACTCTCCGGTGTCGCATGACCATCCGGTGACACCGGGAGTTTTTGTAAAAAAATGTGTACAATTGCGTTTTTGCATCGAATCAGTATAAGTTCCAGATCTATACGATATTTCAGTATTCCTTTTAATTGATTTATTTATTTAGTTTTTTTTTGTTTTATAGCCTTAAGCTTCTACAATCCGGACGGTTTTTCATCAGTATGTTGTAAATAAGCATTATTATTATTATTAATTAGTAATTTAAATTGTTTATTGTTTATAACCTATTGTAAATTCAATTTGTAAAAATTTTTTATTTCTTTTTAATATTGTACAGCCCCGAAGAGGAGTCTTACTGGGCTCGAACGTTGTCATTAAAAAAAAATCATTGGCTTGGAGATGATTAGATTCTCAATTATACTTGTATTATTGTGAATTTTATGAATTGTGAACAGCTAGGCATAAATCTCAGAAGCACTCATATAAATTTTCAGAAGGTTACAGAGCGTAGAAGCGGAGATGTGAATGTTTTTATTTCACTCAGATTAGCATGGCCTTTATGGCGAATTGCACTAATTTGTATACTATAAGGTATTAAAAATTGAGATTTTCTCTAAATTTAAAGGAATGAAAATGAATTCATAATGAACATTTTTGATTTTTCATAAATGTTGTTCATTTAGCTCGGACAGATAATTCAATCTCATTGAATACCAAAATCATACATTTAACCTCAAAATATGAGTCAAATCAGTGAAGACACGAAACTTTTTATAAATAATCAAGATAAATAAAATTATATTCATGGAATTTATAATCATTATTTGGTTTAAGTTATTTTTTGGAAGCCACTGAGAGCAGTATATTTTACGAATATTCCATAAATAAAAAATGATTACATTTTGACTAGTGCAGTAGGATAGGACGTCCTTAAGGGGATGTTGGAGCTAGCGTGACGGGTTATGACTCTGGCAGTTCCAACTTTTTATAAAGCACATGTTTTATATCATCAAAAATCAAACTGATAATTGGTGTAAAAAATTAATTAAAGATGCGTCTCTTCGAGCCAAGTATTTATTCAAATTGCCAAACGTTTCGGGATATATATATCCCCTCTTCAGTGGCTATATAATAGTGAATGCACAAAATTTTTATTACAATTATAATATTAAGGTCAAAGAGATTGAAAATAAAATTATAATATTCACCTAATTTGTAAAACAACTTCCGTCTTTCACATAATTAGACGAAGCAGGAAAAAGAGAAATCGCATATGGCGCTAAAATTTTACAAATTTAACAAAATTTATAAAAGTACAAAACTTGAAATTGAAACTAATGTTACAAAAGGCTTTTTACAAAATTTACTTACGGACTATGACTCGAGAATTTTATTTAAAAACAGAACGAGATTTACCGGTGCTATTCGGTGGTAAAGCGGCACCGGCCGAGGTAGGACATCAACTAATGTCTCGTCCAAAAATCAGACTATATATATTGCGCAATACATACATTAAACGGTGAACTAATACTAAAAGTCTATTACCAAGAATATATATAAATTATAATGCAAAATACAGCGGCAACGGATACCCTGAGCTTCATCCGTATATCAAGAACGAATAACACAGTAGAGGTGGCACGCAGTATTCGAGTAGCAGAGCGGGGGGCCCGCGCCGCATCGCAAGAAATGCTCCTACCATGACTGTATAACTATATAGTATGCAGTATGGACGGCGCGTTGCCACGGCAACCCGGTCTCCCCGACCTCCCACTGGGCTGTTCCGCTCCGGCTCGCCAGCCAATCACTATCGAACATGTGTTGGCTGAGTTGAAGAGAGCTCGAGGCGGTATGCCACCTCTCCCTGCATGCTAAGCTCCTGATACAGTCTGCTCGCCACCGAGCCTCCGCAATAACATTATTTACAGATCAAAATTTATTAGGACTATTTTTTAGATTTGATATAACATTTTTATAGCTAGATTTGAGGCGGCACGTATCCTCAGCCCTATTAAGAGTGCCATCGAAAAACTGGATATGTAGCATTTCTGAGAAACGTCTACGGAAAATAGACGGTTCTCTGTCTATTATTTTAATATTGTTAAAATCAAAATTGTGTCCCGTCTCCAATGCATGTACCGCGAGGGGGGAGTTAAGATCCCTTTTCTCTATATATCTTTTATGTTCGTATTGCCTAGTTTTTAACGGCCGATACGTTTCTCCGATGTACGTAGATTCGCAATCGGAGCAGTCGATTTTATAGACAACGTTTCTTGTATCTCCCACAGCAGTAGGATCTTTGCCAAGTTTTATAAATTTGTTGAACTTATCAGTAACACTATTAATCAGACTCATATCATTTCTTTTCAAAACCGACTTTAATTTGTCATTAAACCCTTCATAATAGGGAAACACTGCGAATCCTTCTCCGGAGTTAGAGTTATTTTTATTAATATTGTGAGAATGTGCATTGCCTGCAACTACACCTTCCAACGTGGCCCTTGAAAGGCTCAGGTTGCGTGCAATCCGTTTTTTACTGAATTTTTCTATGAAATCTGGAGGATAGTCATTGGCTACGAGAATTTTTTTCGCCTTTTCGATATTTTCACCGTGAAACCGTGGATCAGACAATAATATCGCCCTATCAAATAAGTTATACATTATTGCTATCTTCTGGTTTTTTGGGTGGTGAGAGAAATAATTTATGTATCTCGATGACGCTGTATTTTTTTGAAACCAATTAGTAAAAATGTTGCCACCTGAATCATGAATAATAGAGATGTCAAGAAAATTTATACTATTGTTGACTTCAATTTCATGAGTAAATTGAAGGGAATTGTTATAGCTATTAAATATAGATAACACAAATTCAATCTTCTCTCTATCTGAAACCAAAAGACAGTCATCCACGTATCTATAAAAAAGTCGAACACTAGATTTTGCGATGCCCAAACAATGTTCCTCAAGATCCTCCAGAACCATATTTGCAAAAACAGGGCTCAAGCAGAATCCCATCGGAGCGCCTGAGACTTGCTTATAAAATTTGCCATCAAAAACAAGATACGTACAATCGAGAAGAATTTTTATACCATCAATAAATTCACTCTTAGACATACAATTCATACACGAGAGCCATTTCCATCTCTTCTCAATCGACAGTATAATCGCATCTTTTGGCAAACTCGAAAACAATGAAACAACATCAAAGGACACGAAACAGTGTTGATCAGAAATATTAATGTTAGTGAGATTCTTTTTCAATTGAGTACTATTTTTTATATGTGAAGCTGGTAAAGGAAAATGTTTTGTTAATAAGACGGATATACATTTATCAAGAAAATAAGTGGGGCTATTAATTGCTGAAACTATAATTCTTACGGGATTATCCGGTTTATGGATTTTTATCAGGCCATAAGCTTTCGGAAGCGATGTGTGTTCGATGCCCTTAGAAGAGAGACCCTTAAAGGCTTCGTCGCACTCTAGAACGCCCCGTGTACTCCAAAGGTCAATGAGTTTTTTTATCCGCTTTTTTATCCCTGCAGCAGGGTTAACTTTAACCAGTCTATAAAATCTCTCGTCGCTGAGGGCCTCATTAACCTTAGAGATATACACGTTTCGATCCACCACTACCGTAGCATTGCCCTTGTCTGCTCTAGTGAAAAATAGATCGGGATTGTTTTTTAAAAACTGTTTTGTAAGTCTAATATTGTATGACATAATACGTTCATGATAAGGCACATGCGTCTTATTTTTAATTTGAGAATTTAATATGGAAATGACTCCATCTCGCAGTCCTCCGTCTATGTTTCGATTGAACGCATATACATTCTCCAGGCTTTTTAAAATCTCAATAGCCTGTTTAAATTGAAAATCTGTATTAAAATTGAATTTTTCTCCCATGGACATAACCTTCTTTACAAAATCCGGAAGCTGCGAATCAGTAAGATTCACAAGCCACTTTTCCCTCAATTTTAAAATCTCCGCATGGTTAGAATTATAATCCAAACTAATATTCTCCTTCGAACTACGAGGATTCGAAGTATTGCCCTGCGGACGGACCGGGAGGTCATGTTCATGAGAACGTGAAAATAATACAGACAGATCGGATATTTTTTTCCTGTACTTATAATTCAATTTCTTCTTGTAAGTTATTAAAGAATTTTCGGAAAAATCTAAAACCACTCCAAAAAAGTGTTCGGAAGTTAGATTCTTAATGTTACTGACAGTATGCAAAATTGTTTTATTTAAAAAAGTTATATGTGTGTTGCAGTCTATTATCTCTAACTTCAAAAGCTTCTTTTGTAAATTTTTTATACAATTTCGGTATTTCCTAGTCACAAATTTACTGTGAAAAAATCTACGCACGCTCATCCTAGAAGTATGTTGCCGTGGCAACGCGCCGTCCATACTGCATACTATATAGTCATACAGTCATGGTAGGAGCGTTTCTTGCGATGCGGCGCGGGCCCCCCGCTCTGCTGCTCGAATACTGCGTGCCACCTCTACTGTGTTATAATTCGTTCTTGATATACGGATGAAGCTCAGGGTATCCGTTGCCGCTGTATTTTGCATTATAATTTATATATATTCTTGGTAATAGACTCTTAGTATTAGTTCACCGTTTAATGTATGTATTAATATGTATGTATTAATATGTATGTATTAATTGCGCAATATATATAGTCTGATTTTTGGACGAGACATTAGTTGATGTCCTACCTCGGCCGGTGCCGCTTTACCACCGAATGGCACCGGTAAATCTCGTTCTGTTTTTAAATAAAATTCTCGAGTCATAGTCCGTAAGTAAATTTTGTAAAAAGCCTTTTGTAACATTAGTTTCAATTTCAAGTTTTGTACTTTTATAAATTTTGTTAAATTTGTAAAATTTTAGCGCCATATGCGATTTCTCTTTTTCCTGCTTCGTCTAATTATGTGAAAGACGGAAGTTGTTTTACAAATTAGGTGAATATTATAATTTTATTTTCAATCTCTTTGACCTTAATATTATAATTGTAATAAAAATTTTGTGCATTCACTATTATATAGCCACTGAAGAGGGGATATATATATCCCGAAACGTTTGGCAATTTGAATAAATACTTGGCTCGAAGAGACGCATCTTTAATTAATTTTTTACACCATTTCCATCATCGAGCGATAAATTCACTATTAAACAAACTGATAATTGTTCGTAATTGTACAGGCTACATCGCAAGAAGACTCTTTTTATTCGATGTCTAAAAAATTTTAAATTATGAATTTATTGCATAAAAAAAGTGACGGTCACAAAATTCATACCGTATAGCCGTTCCAATTTCACGCAAAAATTATGAGTATATGCAGAAATCTGAGATGGAAATATACAATATAAATAAGTGGAGTAAATATAAATAAGTGTAATAACTACCTTGCGTAACTGTGTTTTAGTGCAATAAACAAGAATGTGTATTTGCTATTTATGATCTAATACAATTTTTGAGGTTATGTAATGCCTCATTTAATTTACATGGCTCCGACTCTTCCTTAAGAGACATTCACTAATGACCCACCACTAACAGTACCACAGATAAGTGCTTAGATCCAGTAGATATAACGAATTACACAAACCTAAGAGATATTCAATCCAAATAGCACTACATCTTGTGGAAATATTGACTGAATGTTACTTACAAAGATATTTCAAAAATTGTAATTCTACATACATATTATATAACTTTGGGATAGCCTGGTGAAAACATTCCAGCCAACCTTGATTTCCGTTAATGGACTTTAAAGTGTGAGATACTGGTCCTTCTTCAGTATAAAAGTCTGTCATATACATGTCTGTCATATACTGTCCAAATATTATTCAAAGATTATATTATATTGCTACAATATTGCATGAGAAAATCTTTTACATAATTTTTTCCCTGCATTATTCTATAAAAATATTTCATTAAGATCACAATCTTACAATAATAATAATGGTTTGTACGAATTAATTAACTAGTATCACGCATTAGGTAATTTTCTTTTAACAATTACAATAGATGCATCTATTGCCTGAACGTAGTTGGTTGCAAAAAGGAAAACAATATGCATCCCTTCCAGCCAAATTGATTTATTTAATGCAGACGTTTTGAGCTGTTACAGCTCCTCATCAGGGCTTAAATGAACTTAATTAATGCATTAATTAAGATTTAAGTTCATTTAAGCCCTGATGAGGAGCTGTAACAGCTCAAAACGTCGGCATTACATAAATCAATTTGGCTCAAAGGGATGCATATTGTTTTCCTTTTTCAAATTTTTTTAACAGTATTTACAATGGTCAACCATGAAATATCAGTAAAAATTTTAAAAAATATGATATCGGGACTTTTTACTACTTAGTTAAACTCTAGCTTCAGTAAAGACCCTGTTGAAAGGTATTTTGTGATAGAATCGCAAATATTATCACAATATTAATGTGCTCATAATATCACATGGTAATACAGAGGCTCATAATATGATGTGGTAATACTTTCAACAGGGGAATCATGCACATTAAATTCCAATGTAGTACACGTGCACCACAAATGTAAATTAACAAATATATTTTTATAAAAAATGAATTTGCAGAAAATGTTTTTGAGAAATTATTTATGCTCAACATGTTTTTGTTTATAATTGATTTTATAAATTAGTAAGTAAATAAAATTTAATGTAATAACCTATAAGAATTTTAACCTCTGACAAGTCAACATTTTTGATCCAAACCATTAAACTGATAATATTTCTTACAATATTATTTTTATGATTATTTCAATGTAATCATCTCTTCAGGTGTCAAAGGTTTCAAGGAGTGAAATGATATTTTAAATGTTCAATTCATTCACTCGGAGGGCTCAGAATTTTATCTACCGCAGAGAAACTTCAGTAAAAAACATGTCTCAATACTAATTTTCAACGCAGACAAAGTACAGAAAATTAATTAACACCATGCAAGGTAACAAAATTTTGTTTCAATTTTATAACTTACTTCACACACTATTTGGGTTACGTATCATTCATTTCAAACTAGAAAAAATATTCTGAAACATAAATTCTATACAATTTAAGGCATAATAAATATCATGCATTTTGGTTTTTAAATCAAATTAATCAATTTCTGGGACAAAAAAGTTTTGAAAATTTAAACAACCTTTGTTCGAAATCCTTTGAATGTGAAGAGCCCAAACTTGTGAATCACTCAGAAATTTGCGAATACATTCCTGATTATTTTTGTCTTCCAAAACAACGTTAAATGCATAAGGCACTGCATCTTCATCAGGGTGTAAAACACAAACAGCTTTTCGTAAATAATTAGTAAATATCACAAAATCAACAATGCTTGCATTTTGAGTTTCATTATTTGACTCAACTACACTATCTAGCGAATCTCCCATGATTGAAGCAGGTACATATAATTAAGAAGAAAACATTATTATGTATTTATTATATATTTTGTGTTCGACATTGATGTATAAACTATTTATACTATAATTGGAAATTAAGTTTCGTATCTATTTATATTTAATTATTTGTCCCATTCATAAAATTGCAGTACTTTTAGTTCTAAAGGTCTAAAGCCTAACCTCGAGAAAAGTATTTGCTACAGTGCTATTTCTTTACTATTTGTATCTGCATTGTATTATTATATACATAATCCGTTCTGTTAGGGACCGTCTACACGGGTCACGGAGGTACCAGACTTCGGGTATCGCATACTAGGTATGTACAATCAGTCCGTACGTTTCAATTTGTTTCGAAATTCAATCCGTTCTGTTAGGGACCGTCTACACGGGTCACGGAGGTACCAGACTTCGGGTATCGCATACTAGGTATGTACAATCAGTCCGTACGTTTCAATTTGTTTCGAAATTCTAGATGAAAATGATGTGACATCGCGCGCCTTGCACGATATTTGAAGGGGGGGGGGCGGAATGCGTAGAGCTGCTTGAGCTCCCTGAAGTACGAAAATAACATGCAAATATCTTAATAAAAAAAATACCATTAATTGCGGAATCGTTAACAACATTAGGAGCCGCACATTAAAAAATTGCGGATGCCTTCGTTTTTGCGTGAAAAATCAAAAACTAAAAAATTATATAATTGTCGCTTTCTCACTTAATATTCAATATTAACATTTCAAAGGGAGACCAATCGTTCCCAATTTAATTGCCGGTAACGTAAACAATTGTCTTATAACACCATACTTATTATTTATTTAATAATCAATAAATTTATTTTACAATCATTTCTATGCTAATTTTGACCGTCCCCGTTTCTACTTTCCAAGACCTTTGCGCAGCCGTTCTTGCCATAAGAGTTAACAAAATTTCAGTTATGCGTTGATTTAATTTTTCCTTGAGCTGTAGGTATATATTGTCGTATTCGGAGACTCCAATTTAACTTTTATTTCTTGAAGCACTACGCCTATTACTAAATCTACTCTACGCCTTTGAGGTTATGCATCTTGCATTTATTGGTACCGTCATTTTAGCATGGAAATGATCGAAAAATAAATTTATTGATTATTAAATAAATAATAAGAATTGTGTTATAACACAATTATTTACGTTACCGGCAATTAAATTGGGAACGATTGGTCTCTCTTTGAAATGTTAATATCGAATATTAAGTGAGAAAGCAACAATTATATCATTTTTTAGTTTTTGATTTTTCACGCGCAAACGAAGGCATCCGCAATTTTTTAATATGCGGTTCCTAATGTTGTTAACGATTCCACAATTAATGGTATTTTTTATATTAAGATATTTGCATGTTATTTTCGTACTTCACGGAGCTGACGGAGTTTGGCGCTCCGGGCGATAGAACGATGTATTAGTTTGTACCACAGAACACTCACCAAGAGAAGCGCAGGCCCCGTGTTAAGCTCAGGAAACAAACATGGAGGGGCGGATATATCTATCACTCTCTCTCGCACTCATTGCAATTACTACTAGCGCCTCTGTAGGGACCGTGGCGACTTAAAATTTTTTATATGTACTTTAAGTTTCTATGTAGAAAAACCGAATATATACAGATATATACATAGACGCTGGTCAAACTCTACTAAAAAAAATCTAAAATCTACATAAATTAATTTATTACAAATACTTTATACACGAATAAGTTTTACACAGATATTTACTACACGGAATAACACTCTACATAAATGTTTAGTAATTTTATAATAAACCCAAATTTAGCTGAATTACTAAAAATTTATATAAAGTACTTCCGTGTAATAAATACTTATGTAAAACTATTTCATGTAGAAAGTATTTGTAAAGCATTAACTTATATAGATTTTAGATTTTTTTTAATAATGTTTATATGATATAAACATTTCCAGCTCCTCTTATACTTTATTTTATACAGAATTACTTGCATGTATATTAGAGGAAAACTGTTTTCAGTACACGAGTACATCTTCTCTCTAAGAAGCGTCATCCTCAACTGTCAGCTTTTCGAAAATTTTCTCTTGACAAACTGTCATAACTGCAACACGTGTGCCGAACTGCATGCCGATGTTGCAGGATCAGCATACGAAAAGGGACGTAAAGGGCGATTCTATGTATTAAAATTCTTATTTATTTTTTATGAATTAACTGGAATAATTCGTTTTTAACATTAACGTAAACATATAAACTATTATTAAAGTCTTTCTATAAAAATTAAAAAATTTTTAAGTAATGGTGCGGGGCACTCATTTTCTACTATACGGCACGACCGTGGCACGATGCAGACATATTTGTTTCCACTTCTCTCATCTACAGCTTCACCCCCATGGTTTGTACGTAGCTTCGAGCATATACACATGGAGGAAGCATACCGTGTTAAAAAGTGTCGCCATCGTAAGCCTAGGAGAGAGAGAGAGAGAGAGAGAGAGAGAGAAATACTTCGGAGTCCCCTTCCCCCGTTATTTGGCGAGGAAGAGGGGGCTATGTTCCTCCTATGTCCGAGTGGCGCGGGCGGTTTAAAACTTCCGAGCATGCTATAAGATATACATAAGCATTTGGATTCAGTGCGTCCAAATTTATATATCCAACTGATTGTAATTCGAAATACTCCACGGTGTACCGACTCTATTTGTAATATTTACATCTATTTGTATAGCTTTTTGCAAAAAGGACTTAAATCTCTCAAGAAATATAAGAAAATATTGTTTGCAAGTTTTCTATAGCAGGCACGGGTGTAGGAAAGTCCAAGTGCATTATAAATTTTAAGAAATACTCTTCTTTATCAGTAAAAGTAAATTTATGTTTTAGTTATTCAGTTTTTAGAAGATACTGATTTTTTGTCGATGAATAAATGGGTCTAGTTTTATAGGTTTCATATAAATATATCTATATACAGCGATAAATACATAAATCGGGTATTTTGAATGCGCCGAAAGTAGGGGTAGTATAGGGTTATTTTTAAATATGGAATATTGAATGCCAAAAGTGGAATTTTGAATGCGCTAGCGAAGGGTAGTTTATTATAGGGATACATTCAAAATACCCGATTTATATATTCCACTTTTGGCATTCAATATTCCATATTTAAAAATAACCCTATACTACCCCTACTTTCGGCGCATTCAAAATACCCGATTTATGTATGTATATATATATATATATATATATATATATATATAGATACAGCCGACGATAACTCGACTAAATATATCTATAAACAGCGATGTATATAGATATAGTCAACGGTTACTCAGCTTAGAGTGGAAGGGAGGCATAACCAATCACATGTTTGTGCGGGAAATGGAGGGGAACTCTGAACTATCTCTTTCTCTCTCTTTTGCTCGGCTCGCCCGGCGACACTGCCACCATCTAACATGCTTCCTCTATGTGTATATGCTCGAAGGTACGTAGTGGTTTATTGTCTCTCTTAGGGTCCTTCTCCATTGCGTGCGGTACACGGTGTGCGGTACAAATTTTGTGCATCCCACGCGTTCCGAGATGAGAAACGGTATAGATGGAGTAAATAATTTATTAATAATTGTATTTAAAAACTTTAAAATGAATAAATTATTAACATATTTATTATAAATTATTTATTTATTAATAAATTATTTCCTCCATCTGTACCGTTCCTCATCTCAGAACGCGTGGGATGCACAAAATTTGTGCCATACACCGTGTACCGCGCACAGTGGAGAAGGACCATTAGGCTGCCAGTGGTGCGTGTGTAGCGCTCGGGCTCTCAGCGTGGACTCACGCGTAGGGGGGCGCGGGGCTATCTCTCTCTCTCTCTCTCTCTCTCTCTCTCTCTCACTCTCTCTGCCGAGAGATGCTGCCGCCGTGCGGGCTGTGTCTCCACACTACTCCCCTCGAAATTTTTTATTATTTTGAAAAAAAACCGGGAAATTGTGTGGTTGTACTGACTCGAAAAGGTGAGGTTGAGATTTTCTGACTCCATGATTTGAATCGAATTTAATTTGGATAAACTGCTTGTTTTCTGACTTCATTAGTTGACTTTGAATTTAACTTGAATTTAGTGTTTCTGTACGTTGACATAAGAAGATTTACATTGTTTGGGTGTGTGTTGACCACTGGCATTACATGATAATTTACAGTTTTTTTGTAGTTTACAAGTTTTGATAGGTATTTTACATTCGTTGTTTTGTTGTTGATATAAAAAATGTTCAGACTCTGCGGCTTATACAATAAGTAACATTGTGTATAAAGGATATTAGTAGTATGTAGGCACCTTGGAGAATGTAAATAAAAATAACCTTGACCTGCGTGACCTTCTGATCCCTGCCACTATGGTCAAGGTTACTTTTATTTACACTCCCCAAGATGCCTCAGTTACTTTGGAGACCCCCACTCCTTTCTTTTATTTTCGCTAAAGTGCCCCTCTGAAATAGAAGGAACTTTGGAGAAATCGGTAGAGTCCCCATCTATTTTGGAAGGAACTTTGGCGAGGCACAGCTACTCACAAGTTGCATCCTCCCCCGACGAACACCAACGGCAAACTGACGGCTTTCAGTTTGAATTATTGGTTAAATCCCCTCTACCAAAACATTTTGCCCTTCTCCTCTCTTTCTAACAACAAATAGAGAGTATGGGGTCAACAAATAGAGAGTATGTATGTTTTAAATATATTTATTCAGAGTAAGTACTTACAACTAGATACAATTTATTCATTCGATTTCTTATAATTATTTGTATTTAAATATGTTACTAAATTATATAAATGTAAATTAACAAATTCATAAATTATGATATGAATATCTTCTAAGATTAGGGTTATATTTTTTTCTTTCAACTTGTTAACAATTTTGTCGACCAACGCCCCGTCAAAGTCGCGCATTGAACTTTCTACATTGTAAGCAGTATAATATGTGTATTGGGAGTCTTGGGTATTTTTAAGCACATCTCTACTGTAATTACCCATCTCTTTTATCACAATTTCTATTGCATCTTTGACTTTTAATAAATATTGAATTCTTTTGTCAATAATTTTAGCCACAGCCTTCAAACGATCAAACGTGACTCGTTTAAATACAAGTGAAGGTTTGCGTAATTTTTTTAATCTGGCCTCGCCAGTCCCCTGATCACAATCGCTCGTCTCGTCCACCAGTTCAAAGGCTCGATCAGAGTAGCTTATCATAAATCTCACTACATATCCATCAATGCTGATGCGATGATCCAGCATTTCCTCGCCATTATAGTCGTGGAAGAATCGTTCAATCTCATCGAATTTTTCCCGAAATAGTGTCCAGGCTGTCAGTGAGAAAGCTACTCCGCGAAATTCTTGATTCGTCAGGCGTATCACAGGGTTGAAGTCACCAGAGCCGACAGCATCATTTTCCATCCCCACGTGAACCAATTTTCCATAAGAGTTGTTCAATGCATATACCATCGGTAGGACTTGGTGGCAACGGTACTTGGTGGACCGACTCTCCATCTCAATCTTACTCTCAAGTTGTCTCTTTTGACTTGCCATTATGTCGACGTCTTCCTTCCTTTCCAACGAGTTACTGTGTACTCTAGACAGCAAGTTCGCCGGCTTATATACTAAACTAGAGTGGCTCAACGGTGGGGATATAGAAAGGAGGGTATCTTCACCAGGAGTGGGAGACCAATCAAATCATTTGGTCGTAGAGTGGGGATCCAATAAAAATTGACAACTACAGCATTTTTAAAAAGACCCAGAGTTTATTATATCGTATTACATTTTCAGCTCGCATTACATTTTTTATATAGTATTACAATCTGTCGACAAATTTTTCAGCAATCTCATCATTTTTTCTCAAATCTGATGAGAAATTCGCAAGGAATCGCTTTACACCCAAACCGTTAAGCATATAATATAAAAACATGATACAATATTTACCGCACACATTAGAAAAACTGCTTTGCAACGGTATATTACACCATCTTAACCGTTTGCAGTTTCTCTGGATTCGATTTACATGATTAGGAATACGCGGTGGCGCGCCAAAGCTATCGAAATACCAGCCAACGCCATTTTTAGTAACATACATCGCTACCCAGTGCCTACCGCGTCTCTTATGATTCTCTGTGTTAAAGACAAAACCACATGGTTTTACCCACGTTATCGGAATTTGATCGGCCGGATAAACTCCGACCGCATGAGACGTCATCTTTCGAAGCTTCTGGAGAATATCTACAGAGTTCATTATTAGTGTGCTTGTGGGGTGGCGTGAAAGGACGCTCTGATGATGTAATTATGTCAAGTTCGCTACCCCGTGTAGTTAACCAGCGCTTCAAGGTATAGGCGTTGTTGAGTGCGCAACTATATCGGAGGTGATTATTTTTAATTGTGTGTTGTAAACAATATACCTCACAATAAGACAATTTATGAAAAGGTGGACACTGATTTTCGCGCTCCAAATCAATAATCTCTCGTGTTGTGTGTTTATTTAGCAATTTTGCCTTTTCCTCACCACGTACATAAATTTTACGTGCACCCTTGCAAATATCTTGAAAAGTTTTGTAAAACTTCTTCAAACACGTGTCGCCCTCGTACCAATCCAAACCGTGATGATGTATCGTCAACCAGTTATTCTGCCTTAAAATGTCTTTTTTCAAAAATGTCGTTTTACAAATAGGCGAGATTATCCAGTGTGCAGAAATATTTCGGTTTAACTCAACAATACCCACTTCTTTCGGTATTACACGGCCTTTGTTATCCTTAAAGAATTGCACGTCAACAATTAGATCCATTGTTATTTTTGTAAAGACGCAACTGCTCAGTTTACAGAGAATAAAACGACTGGCCGGACTCGACAAGAGTGGCCCGTATTTATACTGTTTTTCCTCGATACGCCATCTATCTGTTTTAACCGCTGTAATCTACTAAAACTTGTCGAGACGAGTCAATCTCCACCAAATTGTCATACTCAGCATAAACAATACAATTCACAACTGCTTCTAGTGCGCTACCGAATCTCACATCAATCCTCACACTACCTCTTTGAATTAAGTTCCAATGAGTATCATTGTTTGCCGATAAGTCGGGTGTCAAATCAAATGCAAAAAGACAATAGCCATTCGGATACGCGTCGCGCGATATCGAATTACCCATATTTGAAAAATGAACACCCGTGCCCGAGAAGAGCGTGTGGTATGCGTCCACATATGTCATTGTACTTTTAAAGTCAGGCTGTAATGGTTTCGATGGTAATTGAACACTATCTACATACAAGCACAGAAAATTAATATTAAAGTTTTTGAAATTAAATGGATTGAGTTGCGAATGACCATTGTAAGCCTGGTTCTCGATAAAACCAATAATAATTCTTTTTGGCAATTGACCCAAAATAATATTATCGATTGATTGACTATGCACACCACTGTTTAGAGTTACATTCTTCACTTCAACACGAGTAATCGGATACTTTGCCGTAGTCTTGGCTAGAAATTTCTCATGAAGCATCGATATACTCGGATTGATTTTGACACGCCGAACAAATAGTGCTGCCTCAGCTATGCGGGCTACGTATACATTCTCCTCAGCCATTAGACAAAAGCTGTCACGAGATGGTATAAGTTTTACACGCACCTCAACCCCGTCAAGCATCAATCTATCCATATTCAGCACATCGACATGCAAATGACCCAGCAAATCAATTTTATTATCTGTCATGACTTTTTGACGTTTTGCAAAACCTGTATTATCTGTATCGATATTATACATTTTACCGGCTGTATCATCGTACCACAAGACGTTGGTCAAGTGTGAATTTTTTGCTGCTGGCCCGTAATTCAATAGTGTCTCAATGTACGATCTGTAGGCGTAAGCATTATTTGGTGGTGACACGGGTTTCTGATTGAAGGATACATCTACTTGACTAAACAACGAATGCATAAAGTTGTTTACAGGCCCGACAGAAGGTGGTTTGTCCTCATCTCTGTCTGGTGCGGTAGTTCGCACTATGTTCACACGTAAACTTAACAGTGTGTGCGCTAAATCGAGATACTCAGAAGTGCCAGGTATCACAAACTCTATTGGTGCTTGATCGGCAAGCGATGAGATTGGCTTATACTGGACCCAATGAGAACTCTCGATTGCCGTCTGTGTTGGTGGCAATTCAAATAGCGACAACTTGGACTTTATCGAGTCGCAAGAGTCGGTGTGTAAAAAAGCCATTTCGAAAAATCGTAAATTCAACTTCCAAATATGTCTCGCTTCTTAACGGCAGAAATCTTCTTTTTCACAATCTTCTTTATAGCCGTCGGCTTCTTCTTATTCTTTTTTGTAGTAGGTGTATTCCGCTCACCACCACGACCAGTTTTCGACTGTGATTTTGCTGATGCGGAACCATCCTTATATCCAACACCCCTACTCTTTTTTACACCTTCACCCCTCTCATCAGAGATATTCTGCATCATCAATTTGTCTATCGCTTGGTTGGCTTTTCGTTTCAGGTTATTCCCGCTCTCTCGAAAACGCTGATTAACCGCTTCTTTGAAAGGCTGTTTCTCGCCCAACACATCGTCCATAATTCTGGCACTAGCGTGAGTCGCCTCCCTGCCGACAGACTTAGCGCCACGCTTAATCAGAGGCAGGGCGCTACGATATAAGCCTTTCAAGAAACTGCCAACACCAGCGCCACTCTGACAATGTCTACGATCAATCGTAGTGTAATTGTCGAAGCCGTAATTGCCATCACCGGTACCGCCAACACCACTACCACCACCCATCTGAATGTATTGGTGATTGATAAAATCGTCAAGTGTCCGCATTATTTTAGCTGGTGCGTTTAAAGTGAAGTGTCACCGTCAGTGTCCCGTAATCGAATGGTAGAGGTAACCCCTGCTCGCCCCTTATATCTATGTCAATAGACTGAAATGACGGGGTGAGCAGAGGTAGATACATTGGCGAATTAAAGTTCTGAATTTGTGTTCGGCCGTAAGCATAGTCGTGTAGATGGAGGGGTATTGTACGTAATAAACGTGAACAAATATCACCCGTTACGTAAGGCTGGCATATACTACTATAAATCATAAGCACACTCGGTAAACCGTTTACGAGATTAGCCGGTCTACTGCCGATAATGTAGTTGCCCATTTCACCATCACAAGACAATAATTCGCTGGTTTCAAAGCCCAGCATTCTTGATAGCTTTTTGGACAATGTAGAATGTATGGAGATAATCTACACAATCATCCTGGCTACATGTACATCTGATCTGTACATAGCCGCCACACTGAAGTTCAAATTTGAGATGGTTTTTCACATTCTCAAGATCGTTTATTTCTTGCAAAAGAGTCTCGATGTCGCGATATACACCGCATTTTATGCGGCTGAAACTCTCTACACTCTCGGGACGTACTATGTTATTGTCCGTATAAACTTGTCGTTTAGTCGTCTTCACGCATACTACACCCTCTGTTCCCAGGTCTTTCAGAGAAATATGCTGGAAGGTGAGAGGTATTTGTATTTCAGCGAGCCCCACACACCAATCGCCATGGAGAGAGAAGTTTTGAAGGCAATTGGGTAGTAAAATGATTTGTCGAATTGCCAGGATATATATTTTTACTACTATTGCTGGATAAAACCATATAGAACTCATCTCTCATTGTTGTTGTTGTTCTTCTTCTTCTTCTTGTTAATGTTTACGAGATCTTTTGCCGCTACCCAAGAATTGAATTTTTCCGGATAGCCCTTCCAGCTAACGAGATACTCTTTTCTAGCGCCTTTGCCTCTACTTTGCAATACGCTGTCTACCTCGAAAGTCTCGTGAGACAGATCTTTACGCACTCGGCTCAGCTGTTGATCGTAGAAAAAACCCTCAATCTCCTCACCACTCAGATCTTCGAGTGTGTAGACTGGTGGCTATCTCAAAGTATTGACTCTTACAATTCTAAACAGTTCTAGGGTCCAGCCACCTTCGTATGCTTTTCGAAAGGCTGTTCGTGCACGACTGACTCGAACCAAATCATCCACACTATATTTAGGCTGATGATGACGTAATCGTTTCACACAATAGCGGCGTGTCAGATTTTCACGCGCTCTACCAGCATTGTACATTGTAACGCTAGATGGCGCCATTTTTATTGCACTATGCCATGATTATTGTAAGATTGAACGATATTGTCCAGTACATCGATGTAACGTCTAGTGCCGAGGTGCGTAAAGTAATCTCCAAATACGTTCTTTCAGCGTTTTAATG
The DNA here is from genome assembly GCA_018906965.1 of Philotrypesis tridentata. NCBI lineage: Eukaryota > Metazoa > Arthropoda > Insecta > Hymenoptera > Pteromalidae > Philotrypesis > Philotrypesis tridentata. The sequence continues at coordinate 50,662 of JACCIB010001065.1, forward strand.
AAACGCTCAGCGATTGCAGCATTAACGTCAGGATCTCGTACAGCGCGGTAAATAATGTCTCGTTTCTTCAGCAAATTTATCACTTCTCGACCAGTAAACTCCTTGCCCTTGTCCGTCTGAAAGTATTATCGTGCAGGGGTTCCACCCACGCGTACTTGAGAGCGCATCAATGACGACCAACAGGTAAGTGTAATTATCATTGTAGGTCTTGAGAGCGCGAAAATCGGCCAAGTCAGCCTCCACAGCTCGTATGGACTGAACACGTGATACGGTCGTCGGGGAGAAACGATGACGTACCATTTTGTGTTGGGTGTGCGCATCCTGGCTCTCAAGCCACTCTAACACTTTGTTCGGTGGAAATTTTTTACGTGTTGTCCGCACAAGTATATCACCTCCTGCGTATGCTGATGGAGCTGGTAGGCCGTAGTACAATTGTTCGAGCTTAGTCTCCATTCTCAGACCGACGTCTAGTGCTGACTAAACTCTTCTGCTTTTTGCGTGCACGTTTAAAGGCTTTTCGGCATTTTCGATACACTCTGTCAAATGTGATTTTACCAACCATGCATAAGACAGTTAGAAGAGCGGCCCCCTTCTCCTCTCAACTCGACGTCTCGGAGAGCATACGTGAAAAAGCCCGCTCGGCTAGGCACCGATCGGCTCGGGTCCGCCCAGTGCCACTACTACCATCGTTCTGCAAGTAGGCAATGTCATGCTCGAGACACGCGTGATCGAGGAGGTTTATCCCATTCTCACCACGTGCGAGTCTCTCCTCGAGATGCGTGCCAGGTCCGAGAAACTGATATCCCGGCAAATGCATTTCGAATGGTATCCGATTAATCAAGGTGTCTAAGGTGGTAACAGAACGACCACCATCACCATCATCGCCACTGCCGCCATCAGCGCCGACTGTTGGACACTTTTTCAATCCATGCGTTCCCATTTTGTTATGCCGGTTAGAGTAGGTTTTTTCAGTATAGATGATGATTTTTTGATTGGCGGCGCTACGGAAGCTATCGAAATATCTGCGCTGGGTATACCGCTAACACGTTTCCTCTTTGCACCACTGCCAAGCTTTCTCTCCTCTTTTTCTCTCTCCTCCTCCTCCTCCTCCTACGCCGCTGTCTCTTCTTGCTGCTCTTCTAAATCGTCGCTGCTAATGTCACTGCCCGATGGTACTGGTCCTGCAGGTGTACGGTAATCTGTTATCGATGTCGATAGTGCAGAATCTTCCAGAGCTGCTGCTGCTAAACTGTTATAAAGTTTCCGATTACCCACAAACTCCAGAGGGATGTGCGCCCGGCGAAGTATACGGACAAACTGCTGGGAATTACGAGCTGGTAGAATTTTTTGTCTCACTCTCACAGTCTCGTTCACCAGATCTAAGATGTTTACGCCTTGTACTCGCACGCCATCTAGCATAACATCACCAAGTTTATTCCATGTAACGCTACCAGATTGCCGCAGAGCATCGATTAGTCCGGCAGCCTTAGTCCGAAAACTCTGTGGTATACTCTTGAGAATTCGTTGCTCGGAAAAGACTTGATCAGTGTTTGTAGTAGCAGTAGTAGTAGTGCTAGGCATCATTACTATTGAGGGTTTGCCAATACCATCATCATCACCACTACCACCACCACCACCACCACCACCACCACTAGAGCCATCAACCAATGAGGAACCTGCTTCTTTTTTCTTATAGTACAAGTAGCGTTGCATAACCTGCTCATACAGAGAATACTTTTCTCGATCATTCAGAATATCTCGTGAATTCAAGATCTTGCTCATGTCGTCGTCGAGCCGTGACAGCTCAGAGCCCCGAGTCTGAACAGTGCTCAGATGTTTATTGTCACAGCCGGCAGTACCATCACCACCATCACTTTCAGTAGTAATAGTAGTAGTAGGAGGTGGAGCACATTTATTATCGGCAACATGATGTTGCTGAACTTGTCGTCCGCGCATAACACTCTCGATGCACTCTTGAGGTACTAAAATCATTTTTCTGGCGTGTTCCATGCTGATAAAACAGGTTTCAAAATTATCGGCAAAAGATGATGGGCTTTAATTAAGCGTCTTTTGCACGTCTCGAATGTCTGTCCCGGCGCTGCAATTTTACGGAGTAGTACCGCGTGTTTACGTAATTTGCTCTTAGAGCACTTGCTCAGAGGTACGTTCCCCCCGTAAAATATTCAGTACACACTCGGCAAGATAGAGGACAAGTTTACGGCAAGCCTGACGTAAGAGAGCCGCACGTTGCGCCGCGTCAAGATGTCTGCCCAATACTTTTAATATTTCGAGAAATTTTCTCGGGATCGGATGCTGGTGACGTTTCTGAACAGAGGCTGCTGCTGGTGCTGCTGCTGCAGAAGTCATCGATGTTGCACCGACCATTACAGACGCACGACTGGCACATTGTCGGCTCGTGAGGTATTTTTAAACTGTTTGCGCGTCACATACACGTACTGATGTCGATCGTGCGGAAAAATGCATGTGCGATAACGGCAATTTTCCGGTGTATCCTGCTTCAGATCAAGTAGCAGATAGTGATAGGGCTGGGAGACGGCATCGTTGTAGGCCTCCTGCAGAATTTCGGGTTTTTCCGGACAGAGTTGCCGGGCTAGATGCTGTATTTGCGAGCGATCGCGAGGATTCTTGAAAATGACGATATAATTCGAGTTCAGCGATATATCTCGCTGACCCCGATGAAAGAGGTTCTGCGAGAGAAAGAAAACACTGAGATTACAGTGGTGGCTGGCCTTGACGAATAGATTGATAACACTGGCGCTAGATGACTCGCGCATCAAATCGTCGAGAATCAGGAGTTTAGGCCTCTCAGGATCCGTGCTGTAGTCCTCTGTCTTGGGCAGTCCCTCGTGGAATTCAATACTAACACCACTATTACCGCTACCGCTGCTGCTACTTATACTTTTTCTATCACCGACAATCAAACTCTTGTAAGTCGGCTGCCATTCAGTATAGTAGAGTAATACACGCTCAAAGCGTGTATTGCTCATCTGTTCAATGTATTTGAGGAAATTGGCAATGAATACGGTCTTGCCACACGAGGTGGGACCGCATATCATACACGTCCACGGGTGTCGCCAACGTACATCCATGATTGAGCGTAGACGATGCTAGACTGGCAGCCCAAGTCGACCAACGTGTAAGTTTATAAAACATCCCCCCTGGCGGGGGGAAGAACCACGAACGCGCGGGCGCGGGGGGCCCTCTGCGTGCGCACGAGAGGGCCCCCCGCGCCCGCGCGTTCGTGGTTCTTCCCCCCGCCAGGGGGGATGTTTTATAAACTTACACGTTGGTCGACTTGGGCTGCCAGTCTAGCATCGTCTACGCTCAATCATGGATGTACGTTGGCGACACCCGTGGACGTGTATGATATGCGGTCCCACCTCGTGTGGCAAGACCGTATTCATTGCCAATTTCCTCAAATACATTGAACAGATGAGCAATACACGCTTTGAGCGTGTATTACTCTACTATACTGAATGGCAGCCGACTTACAAGAGTTTGATTGTCGGTGATAGAAAAAGTATAAGTAGCAGCAGCGGTAGCGGTAATAGTGGTGTTAGTATTGAATTCCACGAGGGACTGCCCAAGACAGAGGACTACAGCACGGATCCTGAGAGGCCTAAACTCCTGATTCTCGACGATTTGATGCGCGAGTCATCTAGCGCCAGTGTTATCAATCTATTCGTCAAGGCCAGCCACCACTGTAATCTCAGTGTTTTCTTTCTCTCGCAGAACCTCTTTCATCGGGGTCAGCGAGATATATCGCTGAACTCGAATTATATCGTCATTTTCAAGAATCCTCGCGATCGCTCGCAAATACAGCATCTAGCCCGGCAACTCTGTCCGGAAAACCCGAAATTTCTGCAGGAGGCCTACAACGATGCCGTCTCCCAGCCCTATCACTATCTGCTACTTGATCTGAAGAGGATACACCGGAAAATTGCCGTTATCGCACATGCATTTTTCCGCCGATCGAACATCAGTACGTGTATGTGACGCGCAAACAGTTTTAAAAATACCTCACGAGCCGACAATGTGCCAGTCCGTGCGTCTGTAATGGTCGGTGCAACATCGATGACTCTGCATCAGTAGCACCAGCAGCAGCCTCTGTTCAGAACGTCACCAGCATCCGATCCCGAGAAAATTTCTCGAAATATTAAAAGTATTGGGCAGACATCTTGACGCGGCGCAACGTGCGGCTCTCTTAAGTCAGGCTTGCCGTAAACTTGTCCTCTATCTTGCCGAGTGTGTACTGAATATTTTACGGGGGAAACGTACCTCTGAGCAAGTGCTCTAAGAGCAAATTACGTAAACAACGCGGACTACTCCGTAAAATTGCAGAGCCGGGACAGACATTCGAGACGTGCAAAAGACGTTTAATTAAAGCCCATCATCTTTTGCCGATAATTTTGAAACCTGTTTTATCAGCATGGAACACGCCAGAAAAATGATTTTAGTACCTCAAGAGTGCATCGAGAGTGTTATGCGCGGACGACAAGTTCAGCAACATCATGTTGGCGATAATAAATGTGCTCCACCTCCTACTACTACTACTACTACTGAAAGTGATGGCGGTGATGGTACTGCTGGCTGTGACAATAAACATCTGAGCACTGTTCAGACTCCGGGCTCTGAGCTGTCACGGCTCGACGACGACATGAGCAAGATCTTGAATTCTCGAGATATTCTGAATGATCGAGAAAAGTATTCTCGGTATGAGCAGGTTATGCAACGCTACTTGTACTATAAGAAAAAAGAAGCAGGTTCCTCATTGGTTGATGGCTCTAGTGGTGGTGGTGGTGGTGGTGGTGGTGGTAGTGGTGATGATGATGGTATTGGCAATCCCTCAATAGTAATGATGCCTACCACAACTACTACTGCTACTACAAACAGTGATCAAGTCTTTTCCGAGCAACGAATTCTCAAGAGTATACCACAGAGTTTTCGGAATAAGGCTGCTGGACTAATCGATGCTCTGCGGCAATCTGGTAGCGTTACATGAATAAACTTGGTGATGTTATGCTAGATGGCGTGCGAGTACAAGGCGTAAACATCTTAGATCTGGTGAACGAGACTGTGAGAGTGAGACAAAAAACTCTACCAGCTCATAATTCCCAGCAGTTTGTCCGTATACTTCGCCGGGCGCACATCCCTCTGGAGTTTGTGGGTAATCGCAAACTTTATAACAGTTTAGCAGCAGCAGCTCTGGAAGATTCTGCACTATCGACATCGATAACAGATTACCGTACACCTGCACGCCCAGTACCATCGGGCAGTGACATTAGCAGCGACGATTAGAAGAGCAGCAAGAAGAGACAGCGGCGGAGGAGGAGGAGGAGGAGGAGGAGAGAGAAAAAGAGGAGAGAAAGCTTGGCAGTGGTGCAAAGAGGAAACGTGTTAGCGGTATACCCAGCGCAGATATTTCGATAGCTTCCGTAGCGCCGCCAATCAAAAAATCATCAACTATACTGAAAAAACCTACTCTTACCGGCATAACAAAATGGGAACGCATGGAGATGGATTGAAAAAGTGTCCAACAGTCGGCGGCTGATGGCGGTAGTGGTGATGATGGTGATGGTGGTCGTTCTGTTACCACCTTAGACACCTTGATTAATCGGATACCATTCGAAATGCATTTGCCGGATATCAGTTTCTCGGACCTGGCACGCATCTCGAGGAGAGACTCGCACGTGGTGAGAATGGGATAAACCTCCTCGATCACGCGTGTCTCGAGCATGACATTGCCTACTTGCAGAAACGATGGTAGTAGTGCACTGGGCGGACCCGAGCCGATCGCTGCCTAGCCGAGCGGGCTTTTTCACGTTATGCTCTCCGAGACGTCGAGTCGAGAGGAGAAGGGGGCCGCTCTTCTAACTGTCTTATGCATGGTTGGTAAAATCACATTTGACAGAGTGTATCGAAAATGCCGAAAAGCCTTTAAACGTGCACGCAAAAAGCAGAAGAGTTTAGTCGGCACTAGACGTCGGTCTGAGAATGGAGACTAAGCTCGAATAATTGTACTACGGCCTACCAGCTCCATCAGCATACGCAGGAGGTGATAGACTTGTGCGGGCAACACATAAAAAATTTCCACCGAACAAAGTGTTAGAGTGGCTTGAGAGCCAGGATGCGCACACCCAACACAAAATGGTACGTCATCGTTTTCCCCGACGACCGTATCACGTGTTCAGTCCATACGAGCTGTGGGAGGCTGACTTGGCCGATTTCGCGCTCTCAAGACCTACAATGATAATTACACTTACCTGTTGGTCGTCATTGATGCGCTCTCAAAGTACGCGTGGGTGGAACCCCTGCACGATAATACTTTCAGACGGACAAGGGCAAGGAGTTTACTGGTCGAGAAGTGATAAATTTGCTGAAGAAACGAGACATTATTTACCGCGCTGTACGAGATCCTGACGTTAATGCTGCAATCCGCTGAGCGTTTCATTAAAACGCTGAAAAGAAACGTATTTGGAGATACTTTTACGCACCTCGGCACTAGACGTTACATCGATGTACTGGACAATATCGTTCAATCTTACAATAATTCATGGCATAGTGCAATAAAAATGGCGCCATCTAGCGTCACAATGTACAATGCTGGTAGAGCGCGTGAAAATCTGACACGCCGCTATTGTGCGAAACGATTACGTCATCATCAGCCTAAATATAGTGTGGATGATTTGGTTCGAGTCAGTCGTGCACGAACAGCCTTTCGAAAAGCATACGAAGGTGGCTGGACCCTAGAACTGTTTAGAATTGTAAGAGTCAATACTTTGAGATAGCCACCAGTCTACACACTCGAAGATCTGAGTGGTGAGGAGATTGAGGGTTTTTTCTCCGATCAACAGCTGAGCCGAGTGCGTAAAGATCTGTCTCACGAGACTTTCGAGGTAGACAGCGTATTGCAAAGTAGAGGCAAAGGCGCTAGAAAAGAGTATCTCGTTAGCTGGAAGGGCTATCCGGAAAAATTCAATTCTTGGGTAGCGGCAAAAGATCTCGTAAACATTAACAAGAAGAAGAAGAAGAACAACAACAACAATGAGAGATGAGTTCTATATGGTTTTATCCAGCAATTGTAGTAAAAATATATATCCTGGCAATTCGACAAATCATTTTACTACCCAATTGCTTCAAAACTTCTCTCTCCATGGCGATTGGTGTGTGGGGCTCGCTGAAATACAAATACCTCTCACCTTCCAGCATATTTCTCTGAAAGACCTGGGAACAGAGGGTGTATGTATGCGTGAAGACGACTAAACGACAAGTTTATACGGACAATAACATAGTACGTCCCGAGAGTGTAGAGAGTTTCAGCCGCATAAAATGCGGTGTATATCGCGACATCGAGACTCTTTTGCAAGAAATAAACGATCTTGAGAATGTGAAAAACCATCTCAAATTTGAACTTCAGTGTGGGCGGCTATGTACAGATCAGATGTACATGTAGCCAGGATGATTGTGTAGATTATCTCCATACATTTACATTGTCCAAAAGCTATCAAGAATGCTGGGCTTTGAAACCAGCGAATTATTGTCTTGTGATGGTGAAATGGGCAACTACATATCGGCAGTAGACCGGCTAATCTCGTAAACGGTTTACCGAGTGTGCTTATGATTTATAGTAGTATATGCCAGCCTTACGTAACGGGTGATATTTGTTCACGTTTATTACGTACAATACCCCTCCATCTACACGACTATGCTTACGGCCGAACACAAATTCAGAACTTTAATTCGCCAATGTATCTACCTCTGCTCACCCCGTCATTTCAGTCATTGACATAGATATAAGGGGCGAGCAGGGGTTACCTCTACCATTCGATTACGGGACACTGACGGTGACACTTCACTTTAAACGCACCAGCTAAAATAATGCGGACACTTGACGATTTTATCAATCACCAATACATTCAGATGGGTGGTGGTGTGGTGTTGGCGGTTACCGGTGATGGCAGTTACGGCTTCGACAATTACACTACGATTGATCGTAGACATTGTCAGAGTGGCGCTGGTTTGGCAGTTCTTGAAAGGCTTATATCGTAGCGCCCTGCCTCTGATTAAGCGTGGCTGCTAAGTCTGTCGGCAGGGAGGCGGCTCACGCTAGTGCCAGAATTATGGACGATGTGTTGGGCGAGAAACAGCCTTTCAAAGAAGCGGTTAATCAGCGTTTTCGAGAGAGCGGGAATAACCTGAAACGAAAAGCCAACCAAGCGATAGACAAATTGATGATGCAGAATATCTCTGATGAGAGGGGTGAAGGTGTAAAAAAGAGTAGGGGTGTTGGATATAAGGATGGTTCCGCATCAGCAAAATCACAGTCGAAAACTGGTCGTGGTGGTGAGCGGAATACACCTACTACAAAAAAGAATAAGAAGAAGCCGACGGCTATAAAGAAGATTGTGAAAAAGAAGATTTCTGG
>JACCIB010001066.1:0-59074 GCA_018906965.1 Philotrypesis tridentata
CCTATTACGCATTTTTCTGAGGATGAAGAAGTGAATGATGAGATGAGGTTTAGGTTGCATGAGTTGAATCCGCATTATGGTACTGTTCAAATGGATGAAGTTTTGGGAGAAAGAGTTAGAGAATTGATAGATAAAACACAGGAGAAGGTACAGAAGAGATTGGATAATGTGAGAGATTCTTTATCAGATAGAGATACATCGGCAACGAGTGAAATAATGATATTTCCATCTAGAGGGAGAATTTCAGAGACAACAAAGATAGGTGATATTAACCACAAGCGAAGAGTACACCTGGTAGATTGGGAGATGTTAGAGGGAGGTCTAATGTGCTTGCTGATGTGAAGAAAGGGAAGAAAATACTTATAATATTGAGTATTCTAAACCAGCGGAAGATACATTACCTGTGATATTGATGCCAGATGTGAATGATTTGAATGATTTGAATAAATATGATAGTGGAGTGTCTGATAGAGGAAAGAGAGAATATGATACAATTGAGGAAAGGTTAGTAGAATCAGTGAAAGGGAGTAATGTGTTGAGTGTGAGGGATTGTTTGACTTATAAGAGGGATAATATAGTTCATTTTATTACTAGAGATTGTGAAGCAGATACATCAATAACGAGATTGTTGAATGACATTGGTGCAATAGATTTGTTTAATTTGAAAAAGAAGAAACCTTTTGTGGGTCAGATATTAATTACACCTTATAAGAAGCATAATGTTTTTTCTTTAGTAGTGAAGGAAAAACAGTTTAGTGTAGTAACCTTGGAAAATGTGAATAAGTGTTTGGGTAACTTGAGAAGAGTTTTGGATTGCAGGCATGTTGTGAGTTTCAGAATTTCCAGGAAAGGAGATTTAACAGATGTGTTGGAGCCTGGATTGATGAGTGAATTATTGAAGAGGCATTTTGATAATTCGAATATCATTGTGACGGTTTGTTATGGAAAAGTGGAGTTACCAGCTGAAAAGAACAGGAGGAAAATAATAAGTACGTTACATAATAGTTTGACAGGAGGACATAAAGGGATTAATCAAACTTATCAGAAGATAAGGGAGAGATTTTATTGGCCAGGTATGAGAAATGATGTTCAAAATTATATAAGGAAATGCAGTGGTTGTCAAGAACAAAAGATTGAGAGGTTCAAGATAAGGGAGCCGATGATTATAACGGATACGCCAATTGAAGCGTTCGATAAGGTTTCAATTGATACGGTTGGTAAATTGAGAATAACGCCGAGTGGGAATCAGCATTTGTTGACCATGCAATGTAATTTGACCAAATATTTAATTGCAATTCCAATTAAAAATTTATATGCGACCACAATTGCAGATGCTTTGGCGAGGCATTTGATTTGTAGATTTGGGGCACCGCGAGCAATTTTATCAGATAGGGGTACTAGTTTTTGTCGGATATAGTAGAATCAATGTTGAAAATTTTTAAAATAGATCATTTAAAGACATCAGGTTATAGACCGCAAACGAATGGTTCTTTAGAGAGGAGTCATGCACCGTTAGTTGAATTTATTAGAATTTATTCTCAAAAGTATGATGATTGGGATAAATTAGCGCCTTTTGCTACGTTTACTTATAATACGAGTGTTCATACGGCAACGAATTTTACGCCTTTTGAATTAGTTTTTGGGAGAGTAGCGCGTTTACCAATTAAAATTCCGTCGGATGAAAAATTGAGAACTTATCATACTTATATTAGAGATTTAGTGTTGCGTTTGAATGAAATGAAGATTTTGGCGGGAGAAAAACAGATTGTAGAAAAATTGAAATCAAAAGAAAGATATGATAAAAAGATTAAGGAGTTTAAGGGTAAAGTAGGGGGGTATGCTCGTATTGTTAAGGAAGTGAGGACCAATAAATTTGACCCATATAGAAGTCAACCTTTGAAAATTGTGGAGTTTGTTGGGAGAAAGAATGTAATATTGGAGTATCCTGATGGGAGGCGAATTAGGAAGCATATTGATAAGTTAAAGGTTGCAGAGGAGGATCATAATTTTGATGAATCAGAATTTTCTGGTTATTAATTATAATATAATTACAGGATGAAGTGTTTAGTTGGAATGTTTATATTACTGAGTGTAATGAAGACCATAAATAGTGGACCTGTATTTCAAAATGAAATATTGACCCCGAATCCTGGAATTTATTTTGAGAAATTGGGAAATGTTCGAACAGAACGTGCTTTTTGGAAGATTAAAATCTTCATTAAAGTGGATGAATTTTTATCATTTCATGGACCTGTGAAACATTATAAGGAGTTAATGGAGGAATGTTCACAGTTTGTAGACCAAACCAAATGCAGGAGTGCATTGGATGCAGATATAATTGAATTGAAGGAACAAAATTTGAATGAACTTCAGGAAAAGATACGTGATACTGTTACGACTATTGGACAAGTTCAATTTCCTATAGTTAAGGACCCGAGTAGTATTAGAATGAAGAGATTGATTCCATTAGGAATAATTGGTAGTGTGAGTAAGGGTTTGTTTGGATTAGTAACTTCTGATGATATTGACAGTGTTAACAAAAATATAGACCAAGTGTTTTTAGATCAAACAGAGATGGTACATTTGATGGAAGAAAATTCTCATATTGTTTCGACCCAATTTGAGGAATTGTTTAATATAACTAGGAATCATCAGATTGTTTTACAAGCTTTTCAGGTATCTTTGAAAGGAATGATGGATAAGTTAAATAAGGAAAATGAGCAGTTAATGTATTTAATGTATAATACAGCATATGTGAGGAGGTTAGATTCACATATGGACCATTTGATTCGGAGTAATGAGAAAATTCTGGATGTTTTGAGGAAATTGAAGGAGGGGAGAGTTCATTCGGAGTTAATTAAAGCAGATGTTTTAGATAAAATAGTTGGAGATATACAGAAATTTAGTGGTGATTTAGATTTTCCAATTCCGGTGGAGCATATCAGGAGTGAGGAAATTGTGAAGATTTCGAAAGTGGATGCAATTCATCAGGATGGCAAGACCATAATAATTTTATATGTACCTTTAGTTGATAGAATTTCTTATCAATTATATAAAATGCATAGTGTTAATATACCACAAGTGATTAATCAGAATATTAAAGGATCATTATATATTCAATCATCTGATGAATATTTAGCTTTGAGTAGTGATCAGGAGAAATATTTTAAGTTTGATCAAGACCCAGATGTGATATGTATAAAGACCCATTATGCACATATTTGTCCAGCATTAGAAGCGTTACAAGATACTTCAGCTTTGAGAGATTGTGAAGTCAATTTGTTATTGAATCCACATAAAAAGGAATTTGATAATTGTGATATCAAATATCAAAATTATTTTAGGACCCAATGGAAGTATTTGAGTAGTGATAAATCTTGGTTGTATTCAATGTGTGAGTCTGAAAAAGTGAGGATTACATGTATGGATAATCAAGAGGTGAATTTAATGCTGAATGATACAGGAGTTTTAAGACTAGCTTCTGGATGCAAAGGAAGAACAGATAGTGTTGTAATATTTGGAGAAGAGATCAGAAATGATGAAAATTTGTATGTGTATAGACCAGATATTAGTTTGAAATTCAGTGAAATATATGAAATATTTAACAAACATAGTTCATATGAAATGAATAATGATGATATGAAAGAGATCATTGGACCAGTACTTACTTCAGATAAAGTGAAATCATTACATGATATTTTGATTGAAATGGACCACATAGGGAAGCATAGGAGAGAGAGTTATAGTTCGAATAAAATGATTTATGGAGGGTTGAGTTTGCAATTGATAATGATTATATTAATAGTTGGATTAATTGTTGGGATGAAATGTGGGGTAAAATTTTCATGTTTGAGACGAAAGATTAATGAGAAATGTTATGACCATGAGTATAGAGTAGTGAGGAAAAAATGGAGGAATCGGTCGGGAAGGGTTGATTCTGGTAAAGGTTGTGAGATGAAGGAAGTTGGTGTAGGAGATGATAAAATTGTTATTGACCCAAGTCATAGTAACGTGAATGATTCACATGAAGTGGGCGTTGATAAGGATGATGTTGTTTTTAAACATAATGCTGAGCATTAGTGTTATATATTGGACCAAAATTTTTCATATAGACCCGAATGAATTTTTATGATATGATGTTTTCATCTGTTGTAAATAGACCAATTTGACCTATGTGTTTGTCTTTGTGTTTTTGTTTCTTTTTGTTTTTTTTATTTTATTGTTGTATATGTAAATTGCAGGAACATAGAGATGTATCGCAGAGATTTAGAAATGTTACATCGTAGATCAGTAATATTTTATTTCAAAGGATATGCGTCATTGACCCAGATGATGGAAATGATACCGCAAATTCCATTGCCTGAAGCAGTTTATTTCAAGCGTGTGATGAGAATCAAGGATATGAAATATGTTAATAAGCTCATTGTGAGATATGACAATGAGGCGACTGCGAATATTGTGCAGAGAAAGAAGCAAGATCAATTTTATAACAATATTGGACCATATGATTTGGAATTTTATGATAAGGATAACGTCAGTAATGAGTTTTCATTGTCTAAAATTACCAATGAAGCAGCTAGGAACTATGAAAAGAATGTGTTGACCAAGAAGAATAAGAATTTTAGACCAAGACCGAATGTGGTAGAATCTGTTAAAGAACCAAAAGTGAGGTCAGGGGTGCATACTGTGAGGAAGGAGAGATCTGTGAAAAAGGGTAATAGATTGTTTTGTTTATTGCCGTGGGAAGGAACAGATGCAGAAAAAGATGATATGTTCTTTAAACATTTTATGCAATTTGGCAACATTAATTATTATGAGACTGTGCGTAATAAGCAGGGAAGACTGTGCTTTGGTTTTGTGCAGTATTTTACGGATGCTGATGCTGAACATGCTATGCAGAAGTGTAATCAAATATATAGACCAACTGTTGCTGCATTGAAAAAGGACCCGAAGAATAAGTTTCCTGTGGGAATGAAGAAATTTCATGATTTGTGTGGACAAGAGATTGATGTGCATGTATTTGCATTACATGAATATACGTGTTGGAAGGTGTTACAGTATAAGAAGAACATGGAAAAGGTGAAATTTTTGGGAAAGGACGAGACAGTTGAAGATCTCAGAGATGTCATTTTGTTAAGGAAAAGATCTAGGAGCAATGATGAGAAAGATAGGGTGATGTGTGAAAAGATAGGAGCGTTAGAGGTGAATAGAATGACATCGTCTGAGCCAGGACCCTCTGGTTTACAGAGCAAAAATAGTGATGATGACGACCATTTAATGATTTGTACGATGGAGGAGGATGAATTGTTGGAGTCAGATAATGATGAAGAACCTAGTATTCTTAAGAAAATTATTGTTGATTCGGATAATAAACTTTCTATACTTTAATTGACCCATTTGTTTTTGTTTTTGACCATTGGATTTTGTATGGTTTGGACCCCATACGAAATTCTTATTTGAAAATTTTAGAACCAATAAGATTTAGGACCATAAATAGTTAGATATAGGCTAGGATTTAATATAAGTTTTGACCCTTATATTTTATCAATAATTTGGACCCTTCTTGATTATAAGATAGAAGTTAATGCATGCGGATAGAATTATGGAATTTTAATAACAAAATTTAATGGTATATATTGTTTTAATTGTTTTCAGATGAACCACGTATTGAGTTTACACTCTTTGGAGTTAATCTCTACTTTTACCATAAAAGTAGTCTTCATTGGGCCCAAGGAAAGAGTTGAAAGGATTTTTAGAACGTTTGGTGGTTGCAGCATAGAATTTGAGGAGATCACTGAAGGTCATGCCATAGCTACGATTGTGTACCACAGGGCGTCGCATGCCATTGCAGCGCGTTCCATGAAACAATTCGTAATATCTTTGGGCATGGAGATGACACAAAAGATGATAGCAAGGATGGACCAGCAACTGAATTCTTATGCTGGCAACAAAGTGATAGATTGGACCACTGATGTGGAGATTTATGTAATAAAGCGCCACGTCAATGATATGTTGGAGGTCCAATATGAAGGACAGAAGAAGAATGTGGAGGAAATTTTTAGAGGAATCGGGGAGTGCAATATTGCACATTCTGATAGAACGGTTGTGGCAGCAGGAAGGACCAAATCAGTAGTCCATGTAAAATTTGACCGGTTGAGTCATGTTGATGAGGCCATGAGGATTCATGCATCTCAACCGGCAATTACAATGATGACTAGGGAAAAGATGGACCAACAGTTGGAGAGGATGGCAGCCTTACGTCGTTTTAGGAGTCAAGCAGATAAGCCAGTTGTGTCTCAGAGAGAATTGGAGCGACCAACAGGAGTGGACTATCGTCGTACTGCTCAGGGCGTGGTACCAACTCCGCAAAGGGCAAGTACTTCATCTGGATCCAGGGGTTCAAGTATGACACTTTTGCCGTCAAGGAGACCATTTCCGGAGCCGAAATTAATAACTGGACCACTAGATGATACTCAATATCTGAGGTTCTCTATAATGTTATGGCCCAAACAGACCAATGAGGAGCTTATCAAGGATTTTGCTAGGTATGGTCCATTAGACCATGTAACTTTCATGGATACTCCCAATGTAAAAGTGGAGACATGGAGGCGTCAAGCCTTCATTCAATATTTTTATAAGGAGCATGCAGCGTTTGCGATGGATCATTGCAGTGCGGGATATAATCCGAAATGGGAGCCGAGGCGGCATGTACCGCGTAATGGGCCAATAAAAAAGTACCATAAGGTTTGTGGACTTCAATATGATGCCAGAAACGAGAAAGATCATTTTGTTGTATGCAACATTCAAAACCCTTTGGCATTGCGCCAACATAAGCCATGTGGCGCTTGGGTCCGTAATGAGGATCGTAAGGACCATGAGAAGAAATGTAGTTCACGAGTGCCTGTGGCTACATTAATCAACATTGAGGAGGAGAAGAAGTTGGCACAAGCCTTAGATAGCATGAGCATTATGGACCAAGGGTTGAATTCTGAGGCAGTTGGGCTTGCTGAGCCTTTATTGGACCAAATTCTGAGGGAGATCTCAGATGCTCAAGAATTGGACGAGGCTCGCATTCGGTCAATGGAGGGGACTCAAGATGAGGCAAGGGCTCTGCCCATATCATCAGATGAGGCTTCAGTTCCCATCTATAAGCAGGACGAGTGGGAGACAAACAGTAGCTGGGAACTGGAGTCTACAGTCAGCTTCTGATGGACCAATTATTTTTGTTTTTATGGACCATTGTTCGTGAAAAATTAAATCATGATTAATAGACTTTTATCTGGACCAATGTGTTTTTTTTTCCTTTTCTAATAAACATATATTTTTTGTACTTTTTATAAATGAGTTGTTGGACCCAATTTATTTATTGACCCTATTCTATTGGACCTATGTAGCATTTGGTGTGTCTTCGACTAGATTGGCAGATTGGCAAGCAGAGGAAGAAGACGAATATAGTATTAAGTTTACTAATATACATGGCAATATAATTAATTAATAATATTAACATTCGGATAGGCATGGTAGGTAGGTAAAAATAGATGTGATCATCGAATCATTGTTTTTTTCCTTATTCGGATCATTATAGATTTTGATTATTTTCCATGTTGTTTTTTTAAATAATATGGTTAAATAACAAGTTTTTTTTTAAATTTATATTAGTATTTTCACGTCCACATCATTTTTATTAATGTGCATTTTGGACATTTGTGACGTTTCGTTTGATGATTCAATGGTAGCGTATATTTTTATTGTTAGTATAGGCGATGGTTTGTTGAGAACAACAAACGTCTTCAAGGAGGGGAGGATGTTATGTTCCGAATATTCTGGAGCAATTTTGATTGTTCTCGAATATTCGAAACATGGTACATTGTATGAAAAGCGTACTGCGCGCGAGCTGACGGTGTACTTCCTTAATGTCGACATTTGGCCTAAGGAATGTGCAACGTGAGCCGCAGTGCGATATGCTTCAAGTATACGGAGCATAGAGGGCAAGGGACGCGCGGGCGGAGGTTGCAATCTCTGCCGTCAGCGCTAATTGTCGGCCGAAGGAGGCGATCGGCGACAAAGTATTTAGTAAATGAGTCAGTCGCTCTTCAGCACTGCTCAGAGTCAGATACACTTTAAATAGATATACCCAGATATATTTATATACATATATACATAGTGGCAAACATTCAGTAGGACCATAGTAGAACATCAACTTTGTAAGGAAAAAGAAATAAATAAAGTTAACCAAAATCATTAACTCCTTGGGTTCAAATTCAATAAATCAAGCCATAAGCTGAGAGCAGATAAAGTGGCTCAAAGCACACACACACATCTAAAAGGAAATATATAGAACCATTAATCAATCATATACAAGTCTACGATAATAATAAGGTAAGAGTTCAAAAGTTAAATATTAAAGATATTCTAAGCCACAGAAACAGAGTTGCTGCTCAAGACGGATTGACCGTCCGTTGCTTGCGGAGCAAGTATTAAAAGCAGACTCTAAAAATAATATTGTTAACAAATATTGAGTGTAAAATAAAACACTCAGTATAGCATCTTGTAAAGATTTCGGATTACCTTCAGCAGATTTTAATATCTTGAATACCTATAATAATAAAACTAAACATAAAATTATATTATATTGTAAAAATTTGTTAAGAAGTTAAATGTACAATTAAACAATGATCAAAAATATATTTTTAATGAAATAATTAATCCAATTGACATAGTCTATTACGTTAACGGATCCGGTGGCTCTGGTAAAAGGTTTTTGTATAAAACATTAATCCACTATTTTTTATCACAAGAAAAAACGTTTTATCAATGGCATGGACAGAAATAACTTCTATTTTATTACCTAAAGGCATGACAAGTATTACGTCTGAACACGTACAATCTTACTTGAATTCGCGATGGTTCTGGGTATAAGAAATAAAAACTCAAAGAATTAAAATATGTATATGTATATAGATGTATGTATTTGAATCATTTATCGAACTTGATTTTACAATCTGTTTCCCCTTGCTTTGCGATCGTTGAACGATCGCATTACCGGGTGAGGCGTCCGGTAAATACGAGACCTGAATCTACATGAAAGCCTTAGATAATATAGAATGGAGAAAAGTACCTTGCTGTTAGTGTGAGCGTGTGTTCGTGTATATATATATATATATATATATATATACACGAACATACAGAGTACCATATATATATATGCGTGTCCGCTCGATGATGCTGCGCCGCCGTCTCACGCTGTGCGTATCTCGTCCGCCGATAGAGTAATTTTGCATAAATAATTATTTTACAAACAACCTATTTAATCTCAAATATTGTTTATTGATGAAATTGAAATCTTCTTGTTTATTGATATTATTGCAATTCAGATTAATAAAGAAACTTTCAGAAACTAAACGTATGTATCTATTAATTTCACGGTCAAGAATTTTTACTTTATCAAACGCAAACGAATGAGTACTATTATTTTTTAAATGTAAGGGAATAGGTAAAGACTTTTCAAGAGTAGTTTTTTTATGTTCATCAATTCGCTTCTTAAGATTTCTCTTCGTCTGACCAACATAAGTTGCATCACAATCATTACAATGCAATTCATAAACTACGTTTGTTTCATTCATCATATCGACTTTATCTTTTCCTAATTTTACTATATTGTTTAGTTTTTTCGTTAAGGTAGGAACTACAGTGAAATTGAATTTTTTAAATGTAGATTTCATTGAAAAAAAGAATTTTTCATGAAACGGTAACGACAAAATTTTTTTGTTAGGATTACTACATAAAGTATCATTATTCTTACTAAAATTCTGACTATTATGACAATTAAAATTATTAAATCTATGTAATCTTATACATTGACGGATGCATTTATTTAGAAATACTTCTGGATAATTATTATTCACTTACATATTTTTTACTAAAGTTAAATTTTCTTTGTGGAAATCCTTATGGGACAATAATATTGCTCTGTCAACTAAATTAAAAATAATGTTTCGTTTCAATTGCACCGGATAATTAGAATTAAAATTAAGAATTCTGCCAGTATTTGTTGGCTTTTGATACCAGTTTGTAATAATACTATTGTTTTTAATAGCATCACATCTAAGAACGGAATTTCATAATTATTTAGTACTTCATGAGTAAATTGTATATATTTATTGTAGCTATTAAATTCATTGAGCACTAAATTCACATGTTCCTCCTTAATACACAAAATAGTATCGTCTACGTATCTAAAATAGAACAGCGGAATACAGCTATGGTTATCACACAAATTTTTTTAAACGCAAGTTTCTAAATCCTCCATTACAATGTCCGCAAACAATGGAGAGATAGGAGAGCCCATCGGAGTACCAAAAATTTGTTTATAAATAATATTATCAAAAACAAAATAAGTATTATTAAACAAAAATTTTATAATATCAACTAAATTACTAATAGGAATATCACATTTATTATGAATTAAATCAAACCGTTTGTCAATACTATTTAAGACCAATTCCATTGATATGTTTGTGAATAAAGAGATTACATCAAAAGAAATTAATATATAATCATCAGGAATGTAAATGTTTGAAAGTTCACTTTTTAAAGCAAAACTATTATCAATATGAGACTTTGGTTTTTTGAGACAACTGTTAAGAGAATTTTGTACGATGTTAGCTAATGTATAAGTTGGACTATTGATTGTAGAGATAATTGGTCTTATAGGCACATCAGATTTATGAATTTTTGGTAAACCATACGCTCTTGGTTACATAGTATTTGTTTGTGTTAAATGATTATTATTATACTTATACTTTAACAGATTACTATCATTGAGATATACAATCTTTTGTAACGAGATTAGTTGATTCTTTTTTATAATTTTATACGTATTGAAAAGATGAATATCTATGTATATTTTGTTACATTTCCATTATTGTTTGTTAAATAAAAACAGGCTTGATAAGGTCCCACATTAGAGAACGAAACGTTGCCAAAAAGTATTGGATGTGTTATTATTGTTGTAAAAATGGATAATTAACCTTTCACAACAAATAAGGGTTTCCTCCCACATTTGAAGAACTTGTAAATTTTGAATTTTATATAATGATAATTGTCATGTACATCATTTTATTTGAATATTACTAGTGTCCAACAATTCGTGCTATTGACTAAATAAAAATTTATTACAAATTTTAATTTTTTATATATCTCCCAAGATCATCGGAGCCGCGCGGAAGCGAGCGCATCACAGCCGAGGGCGTCCGGAGGAGTCACCCTTGCCTCGCCGAACTACAGGCCGCGGCGACGTCGAGCGAGAGGACGACGACGGCAAGAACGAGCGCAGCAACTCGACCAGCAGTGTAAGTGCCGGCCGAGCGCCCCTCTTTCTCTCTCTCTCTCTCTCTCTCTCTCTCTCTCTCTCTCTCTCTTGCCACGTCATTGAAGGGGGATAATGACCCCTCAAGTGCAAGCGTAGCTTAGGCTAGATCGCGGAAAAGCGACACGCTGAATCCGGCCGCGCCGGCTCTGATCCTCGCGGCGCCTCGGGCGACCGAAACGCGACAACCCCTCAACGCGATAGTGCGCATTTTGTAACCTCCCTAATTAGCAAAAAATACACGTACGGATGAGCGCGTCCTGCTCATCCGTCCTCATTATAAAGTCGCGTACGTCATTTATGCAACGCCCCATCCTAGCAACCGGCGAATCCTCCCCCAGCTTACCGAACGAGCCGAGCAACCGAGAAGAGCCAGGAGACCGGAGGAAATCTTTTGTCGACGGGCCCCCTATCCAGCGCGAGTTACAGCTAGGAGTAACTTAGCAACACCCTGGGCAGGAGCCGCGTCACAAGGCTTATTGTGCTGTCTGTGACTGCCAGTGGTGTGCGTAGCGCTCGGGCTCTCAGCGTGGACTGACGCGCAGGGGGAAGCGGGGCGGGCTCGACGCTCGAGCTGCTCTGTCTCTCTCCTACTCTCTCTCATCGAGAGGTGCTGCCGCCATGCGGGCGGTGTCCCCACAGATATCCGGTGAGGTAGTATCTACGTAATTCTGGGCTATATAGGTATAGTTAAGTGTACGTTATTTTATGCAGACTATATACCTATACTTTAGTGTACGTTGTTTTTCCGCAGACGATGGACGATGTTTTCATACACAGTGTTATTTATTAAATCAACGAGAATTTACTTTTGCTCTGTTTGTGTGTGTGTGTGTGTGTGTGTGTGTGTGTGTGTGTATGTGTGTGTATATATATATATGGGTGGTTCTCTGACAAATCGAGCGGTCGATTTTTTGACCCTATCGAAAAAAATTTTTTAAATATTCCTAAGAGACACATGAGTATCCCTGAATTTTTTCAGATTTTTTTCATCAACTATCTTCGAGTTACAGAGGGTCCAAGTTGATGAAATCAGGTTTTTTTGCTTTTTCTGGCTACTTTCATTAATTTGTAGATCCTCAGGGAAGCATTTTTCACTATAGAGATATATAATATTTTTTTCTGCAAATTTACTAAATTATTCAAAAAAAATATTTTTGATGTCGTATATATATGTTTTAAGAAAGTTATAAGTTATTTAAGTCTTAAAATCAAGTTTTAGGAAAGTTCGATCACCCGGATCATAACCAAAAAATTCATGAAGATACCTTATTTCAATTCAAAAAAGTCTGCGAAAGACCCAGAATGTCAGAGGCCTTGGTTTCTCTGTAAAAAATCATTATATCCGTTCATATATGAAAAAAATTTAGTTTTATTGCTATATAGAAGAATTTAACCAATTTTATCAATTACGTAAATTTTTTTATAATAATTTCAGTCATTAAAAAAATGATAAGGTTAGTGAAATGCTTCGATATAGCAATAAATCTAAATTTTTTTCATATATGAACGGATATAATGATTTTTTACAGAGAAACCAAGGCCTCCGACATTCTGGGTCTTTCGCAGACTTTTTTGAATTGAAATAAGGTATCTTCATGAATTTTTTGGATATGATCCGGATGATCGAACTTTCCTAAAACTTGATTTTAAGACTTAAATGACTTATAACTTTCTTAAAACATATATATACGACATCAAAAATATTTTTTTTGAATAGTTTAGAAAATTTGCTGAAAAAAATGTTATATATCTTTATAGTGAAAAATGCTTCCCTGAGGATCTACAAATTAATGAAAGTAGCCAGAAAAAGCAAAAAAACGTGATTTCATCAACTTTGACCCTCTGTAACTCGAAGATACTTGATGCAAAAAATCTGAAAAAATTCAGGGATACTCATGTGTCTCTTAGGAACATTTTAAAAATTTTTTTCGATAGGGTCAAAAAATCGACCGCTCGATTTGTCAGAGAACCACCCATATATATATATATATATATATATAAAACTAAATAGTGTTAAATAATAATATAACATAAATACAGATTTTAAAACAGTGCCAAATATAATTAATACTTTTCTCTTTACACGGTTATGAAAAAAATTATTACGAGAACTCAATCAGATAAGTATTTTGTTTTATTACATTTAAATATATCATATACATATAGAATTTTATGAACTTATTCTTTGTTTAAATGTTATCTTTTATTTTTTCAGATTTTTATAAGTTATTATTTCGCATGGGAGGTTATATGCTTGGAGCGGATATTTAAAACAAAAAAGTTCCTGTGTATGTCTGTAATATTTTCTTTCGGCCTCATTGTTTGTGTTCATCAACAAACTAGGAAAATAGCTGGCATCTATTAAGTTTAGACCAGCAATTGGAATAGAGCAGACATAAGTTTTTTATTTTCATGTTGCATAATTTCTTATTGTAGTATAATTTGAGTCATTAAGTAATATGTTGCAAAACAAAAAGATTCCTGTATGTTTGTATGTACAGTTTATGTGTGCAGACGAGCGGACAATCATATATTTACATTTTAATTTTAATTTTTTTGTATACTGTTACGTCCTACCTACACTCTCACCACATAGGTAGGACATGTGTTTGAGAGAAACGTATGTATTTTAATTATTTATTGAGAACGCGTATAGAATTGTGACAAATGGCTAGGTTTAGACTCGTTACCCGCTCCTATATGTATTTTAGTATAATTATTTGACTTACCTTTTTCCATTTCGCTTGTCTTGTTTTGCTGCTTCTGCTGTCCTCGTCTTTTTCTTTCTGCTTACTCGTCGTATTTGAAATAATGGGTGATAGGTTGTGTTGTAAATGATTGCACTCTCAGTTTCGTTTTCTAGTTTGATTGATTATATATTTGCTTCTTAAATCACAATTGCGCACTTGTACAATAAAAATCTCCGCACATTTACGATCCACGAGGTACGGAGTTCGGAATTAAACACAAGACCAATTAAAATGAGGCCAATTCGACTCTTTTAAAGCCTGAATATGTTGACCAAATCTAAAAGTGTAACGCTTAATAATCATTTTAGAGAGTATACCGATTGCCGAATAAGTAACACTGCTGACATGTGTTACTAAGTTACAACACGCATTCAAAATATAGACTTTCGAAATTAACATCGTAATTCTCTTTGTGTGTTTTGAATTTTGAAAATATAGTTTACATTAATAGCAAATGGAGTAAAAAAATGAATAACGTCGTAGGACGTTACACCTCAGGGCCCAAGATATTGCAATGAAATTGCAATAAAATTCTTAACTTTCAAAATTCAAAATTTACAATTACTTTTTAAGTACAGAAAAATTTAAATATTAGATGATAACATGGTATTGTTGTCTTATTTCTAAATTACAAATAAATATAATATAAAATAATAAAATAAATTTAATCCTTATTCAATATACGTATAAAAATGAAAACATTACATCGTTAGATGTAATTCCCTCGGTGCCCTAGATAAAGTAAGACATTTAGGAAATATTTAACCAATATTTAAACAATAAAAACTATCGTAAATCCAATGAAAAAATATCTAAATTCGAGCTCTGAGAAATATTCATAGAATTTTGAGATTTTTTATTAGATGGATAAATATAAGGCGGTGTATTAGGAACATTATATTAACCAAAGTTAATTTTTAAACTCTCGATATCCCTTACGTGGTGAAAATTCAGAGTGCTTATTCTAAAAGTCTATTTTCATTATGTAAATTAAAGTCAAACTTTCAATAATAATGTAAATAATATTCTAGCAGGTTTATTGTGTACGTTTATTACTTTTCCCTTAGTAAAGGTTAATAAGAAATGTGATTATAATGCAATGATTAAAAAGGTATTTCTAATTAGTTCAACTAATAATTATGTTAATATATGTGTCTTCTTTTACCTCGTAAATGAGTGAATCACAGACACTGAAAGAACATGATGCTTATACATGAAGCTGAATAACTTGAAATTTTCATCTATCTATATCAATATGAATGCGTAAACATCTTTGCTTGAAGGATCTGTTGGACAGACTACCATTTCTTTAGTGTTTCTTCTCTATACCTTCGATTTTACAAAAATTTCAATTTTAATATAGCAAAAGAAAGTTACGATATCAATAAAGAAATTGGCAAGATTTTGTTATAAGAAGCAATTGAGTTGATATAAATAAATAATTGTTTAAATCGGAGAAGGATTATAAATATATATGTATTCATCATTATAAACACTCGACCAAATTGTGACATGTGAAAAGGTGGATAGCCTGTGAAAAGATACTGTCGGTAGAATTGTCGGAATAACTGCGATTGCCGCCACGTCCTGCGCATTTCCAGCTGACGTTTAATGACTGATCACTCTTACGCCGTATTTAGTGTGGGAGGTTAGATCACCGTACTTCCGGTAAATAGAGCGTTCCGTAACCGGTCACAAACATGCGCAAAGCATAGCACTAATTCGATATTATTCAAAGTTCAATATGATCCGAGTGTACATATAGGAATGATGCTCTTACATGACATTATCACATGAAAAATGTGCCCATAATATATTACAGGATTGTTTCGCATTATGAAAACTTTTTCGATTATTTATGGAAGCAACGAGCGGATGTACAATCTACTCTACTTAGTAATTCAGTAAATTGCTATCCTTATTTCATGAAAAATCTATGTCCAAGACGATCATTTGCAATTAAATATAAGATTCAATTCATACAAAAAATCGATCCCACATTTAAAAAAAACAGTAACAAATTCTAGCATGTAGAACGCAATTTTTTTTATGGAAAAACTTGCCGTCCCGTCCTATAATAGATACTTAATACAAAAAATAGAACTACAATTTTTATTTGAGGCTATCGTTCTCACAGTTTAACATAATATTATATTATACATAAATATTATATATAAACATATATTATAAGTATATTAAAAATTTTATGAGATTGTTGATTACACTGACATTTAGTAGTTCATCGATTATCTATGATAGGACGGGACGGCAAGTTTTTCCATAAAAAAAATTGCGTTCTACATGCTAGAATTTGTTACTGTTTTTTTTAAATGTGGGATCGATTTTTTGTATGAATTGAATCTTATATTTAATTGCAAATGATCGTCTTGGACATAGATTTTTCATGAAATAAGGATAGCAATTTACTGAATTACTAAGTAGAGTAGATTGTACATCCGCTCGTTGCTTCCATAAATAATCGAAAAAGTTTTCATAATGCGAAACAATCCTGTAATATATTATGGGCACATTTTTCATGTGATAATGTCATGTAAGAGCATCATTCCTATATGTACACTCGGATCATATTGAACTTTGAATAATATCGAATTAGTGCTATGCTTTGCGCATGTTTGTGACCGGTTACGGAACGCTCTATTTACCGGAAGTACGGTGACCTAACCTCCCACACTAAATACGGCGTAAGAGTGATCAGTCATTAAACGTCAGCTGGAAATGCGCAGGACGTGGCGGCAATCGCAGTTATTCCGACAATTCTACCGACAGTATCTTTTCACAGGCTATCCACCTTTTCACATGTCACAATTTGGTCGAGTGTTTATAATGATGAATACATATATATTTATAATCCTTCTCCGATTTAAACAATTATTTATTTATATCAACTCAATTGCTTCTTATAACAAAATCTTGCCAATTTCTTTATTGATATCATAACTTTCTTTTGCTATATTAAAATTGAAATTTTTGTAAAATCGAAGGTATAGAGAAGAAACACTAAAGAAATGGTAGTCTGTCCAACAGATCCTTCAAGCAAAGATGTTTACGCATTCATATTGATATAGATAGATGAAAATTTCAAGTTATTCAGCTACATGTATAAGCATCATGTTCTTTCAGTGTCTGTGATTCACTCATTTACGAGGTAAAAGAAGACACATATATTAACATAATTATTATTTGAACTAATTAGAAATACCTTTTTAATCAGTGCATTATAATCACATTTCTTATTAACCTTTACTAAGGGAAAAGTAATAAACGTACACAATAAACCTGCTAGAATATCATTTACATTATTATTGAAAGTTTGACTTTAATTTACATAATGAAAATAGACTTTTAGAATAAGCACTCTGAATTTTCACCACGTAAGGGATATCGAGAGTTTAAAAATTAACTTTGATTAATATAATGAAATAACTGTATAGATAGAGAAAACACTTAGAATTTTTGTGACATTGAGATATCAAGAGTTGCAAAATTAATCTTCAAGTTTTACATGAAGAAACGACCTTATACTTGCCAGCCTTTTACCTTGAAAAGGTTTTTTTTTGGGGGGGGGGGGGGTGGAGATTTCACTACTTTTAAAAAGTATGTAATACCTAAATTACAGAGAATAGTTAACATCAACTGAATAAGTTATAAATTTAAAAATTAATGTGTAAATACTCACTGAAGATGGCCGCGGCAGTGGTACTAGTATTTGTCACTAGCGCCCTAGTTCTAAAAGTGTGCGCGCGTGCTCAGTCTGTGGCGTCGGTAAGTCGCTCTGTAGTCCTGGGGTTATCGACGTTACGTCTGCTATACCGTCAGTGTTTAACCTCTCGCGTGATTAACATTGTCGCTGCTAAAGTATTTTAAAATTGTTGCTACGGGATCGAAACTCGTACTCAGGAGCAACTATGGATGGTCAGCTACTCCGAGGAGTGATTTCTTTTTGGACTTGTACACTGTGGTGATGGAAAACTTGTGCTTTCCCTTGGTCGATCATTGCTGTTTGGAGTCAGATAAGTTATTTTTTTTTTATTTAAATTATTGAGACTTTTTGTTGATTTAAAGCACCGGTGCTTTGTTAAAAGAATTTTGTCTTTTTTTTCAGGTCACTGGGTCAATGCTACTTCGAAATTTGTGTGTTACGTCTTAAGAAGATTGTGACGTCTCCCCTGGAATGGCATGCCGAAGCTAGTGCACAAGTTTTCGCTAAAGTTTTTTGTAGTGAGAAGTACAACAGTGTTGTAGAGTGTTTTAATAAACATATTTAATTAATTTACATGACTTGACCAGTGCTTTTGACTTTTTGTAGTTTTTAAATTATGTATATGTGTGAATAAGTGTAAATCACTATGGTGTTTTTCAATAATTATTGTGTGAATTTGTGGATCTCAAGTGTGATTTGTCGAGAACAAGCAAAAAATGGTATAGTTATTTTCACTTTTTTTCCTACACATAATAATTTAATAATAATTCACATGATAATATAATTCACATAATATATATGATAATTCACATAATAATTTAATTTATGTTAAAGTGTTTTGTGTTGTTTGGCTCCGTTTCCCTGGATTTGAATGGACTTATTGGTGTACGTTTATGTCAGACCTATCTGATTGAGTTCGTCATTTGGAGCAAAGGCCATCTCTTTCAGATTGCTCTTCCTGGGTTCGACTAAGTTTTGATGTGTAAATAGTGGGTCTCAATAATTGTGCACATTGAATTTAGTTTGTATGTTGGCTTAATTATTTGTTTTATTGCCTATGGAATTGATAATGACTTTTGCCGACCAAGTTTTGTTTGTGCATGAATAGAGGAATACTTATGAACTCAATGCTTCGTGCAAGTGCGTTGCTTTAATTTTTTTAAATTATAGTTTGAAAGTTTTATTTGTGGGTCCAATATGGGATATTAATAATGCTTTTGGGGTGCCTGTCTATTAAGTTAACTATTTGCTTGTTTTGTTATTTGACAGACTCCTATGCTAAACTACTCTGTGGTACGTTAAACTATTTATATTGAGTTTGGGGTATGTGAAAAAGGCATTGGAAGTGCAAACTGTGAATCTTTCAACGTCTTTTATCTTGGTACACTGTGTTGAATTACGTTCAATGTTTTCTATTATTATTTACACTCTGTATTATAGCTGACAACCTAATTTACTATCATCGTTAAATATTTATTCATCACAGCCATAAAATTTATATATACTGAATTTACTGCTAAACCATAATATCAAAGAAAGTATAAAATATATATATAATATCAACTTCCATTTGGTCCCATTAAAAATGGAATAAATATCTGCAAAAAATACATGTTTACAAAGACCAGAGCTTATATATAATAACTACTGTATTAAGGTACTAAAAAATGTATGTAAAATATCCATAGATTTTAATCACTACTATAATAATGACTACATATAGAAATGAGAGCAAAGAATATAATTGAAATAAGTAAGCTACATTTTGAATATTTCGGTCTTCGCCTGATTTAAAATCTGTTATAGCTATAAAAGCTTGTTTTAACATGCTAAAACAATACAATTGAGTTTATCTAAGAACTTATAGTTTTGATTTTTATAGTTATGCACCTGACAGTTTAGACCCTAAAGCCATGAAATCGATGGAGTAAGTATATAATATACACATGCTGATTATTGTATAAAACATTACTGTTGCATCAAGCAAGAATATTCTCTATTATATAAACTGAATAATCTCTAAATTCCAACAAAATAAAACACTTTCACTAGCTATTCATAAGAATCCCTTTCGACGAACAACCTGAAAGTTTACCTCCCAGGAGACTATAGGAAAAGTTAACATAAGCACTTCCACAATTGTAGAAACTTTCTTGCGTGGAAGATTGAATCTAATCGTAACACTCAACCAACTTGTCACATCACAAGAAAATTATATAAACAGGAAATTCTGTATGAATTTTCTTTGATTCTTGGACGATGAAAATTCAACACTTTCACTAGCTTCTCATCAGGATCCCTTTCGACGAATAGCCTGAGAGTCTAGCTCCCAGGAAACGATAGGAAAAGTTATGAATTATTCATATACACTTAAACAACTTAGAAACTTTCATGCATGAGCGATGCATATTCTTGACACTTCACTAGCTTCGAATATAATCCTAACACTTAACCAACTTGTCAAATCACAAGAAAATTATATAAACTGGAAATTCTGTATAAATTTTCTTTGATTCTTGGATAATGAAAATACAACACTTTCACTAGCTTCTCATCAGGATCCCTTTCGACGAATAGCCTGAGAGTCTACCTCCCAGGAGACAATAGAAAAAATTACACATCCACTTCAAGAATATAGAAACTTGCTTGAAAGGTGAACCCAGGATACGATAGAAAAAGTTACATATTTACTTCAACAACGTAAACTTTCTTGAAAGATGAATTCTTAACACTTTACTAGCTGCCACATCACAGAATAGTTATTTCTTTATGTAATCTAATAGTAAAAAAACCTGAAAAATAAAAGGATATATTTTAGCAAAGAATCAGTTCATGAATCTTTCATGTATTGTATATAATTTTAGACATTTACTTTTTAGCACTTTTTTCAACTTCACATAATAATTGTTTGGATAATACTTTTCATAAGTTTATTCTCGTTTAAAATAACACAATCACTTTCTGTATACAACTTATAATAAGTTCACTTTTTAACACTTTTTTATGGTACATTCCATCCGATCTGGATAGAGAAAAAGTCTATAATTCACAGCAAGAGGTGGATAGTCCTCCATAAGGAGACGATCCTCCATAAAAAACAATCCTTCACACTACTAGATGAATTACTTATTTTCAAAATAAAAATCTTCCGCTTGCACCAGATATTCTGCTAATTTAATAAATATTCTTACTTCACAGCATAATAAAAACTGCAAATCATAAATATTTATAATTCAAACTTTTTCCAATGGCAATATAACCTCCCAAAAGTATCTGAAAAAGAAAAGAGAACATTTAAACAAAGTATCAGTTCACGAAACCTTGATTTATATTGTATATTAATAAATCACAATCATAACACTAAATACTTATCTAATCTAATTATACACTATTAATCATGTCGATCATTATGAACGAAATTGACTTATTTCTCACTGTTTTTAAATGACACTGTTTTAAAATATTAAACTTATGATATATTTCGCACTATCACAATATTTTATAATAATATGTTAAATTATTAATTAAAATATTTACGTTGATTATTATAAACATAAACAATGTTTCACCGTGAAACATCGTCTGCATCTGCTCAGCATGTACAAGTAGATCTATATTGATGCATGGTGTGCTATATATTATTACGGAAATACGTAGAGCTGACGTGACCGGAAGAATTGTTCAGTTTTCATTCTTCTCTCTTGATGAGAATCGAGGGGCTCGAACTTTCACTTTACAATATCTGTTGATAGAAGCATTTTCAGAAAATGTGACCCTGATGTGATTTTGTTAGTTTTGTCTCAAGCTTTCGTTCGAGTATTTCTATGTGACAAATAATACCGTCAAAGTGAAGAAAACCGTAAGTCGAGTTTCCAACAATGCCTATGAGATGTATATAGGGTCTGGCTAGCGCCCGACGGCGGCGTACGTACTCACGTACCTTATACTTGCCATCGTGGCGCTACCGCGCCCCTTGATAGGTAATAAGGAAATTGCTGTTGTAAATGATGTTTCGGCTTCTATAGGTTGAGAATTTCGCGAAATAATTTTAACTTCTTTTAATTCTTCTTCTTTTTCTTCTTTACGGTTTCTTGATTTTGCATAATTCGTCATTTTTTCAGTATTTCCCATAGAAATGAATAAATGGGTTAAAGAACTGAAAATAGCTCCACATAATCTAATAGACCATCCATATACTGCATGTAAAGCATATCCTCTTATTATAGTGTCAATTATCAATTTGCAAATGTGTAGTATTACTATAATCATAAAAATTCTTGAAGAAAAGGATGCCCACGTAGTAAGTTTTTCAAATATTTTTTTCCAAGTACTTTCTGCAATACTCGTTAACGTATTTTCTGAAAATGTAACTCCATCTGTTACATCACCAGCCATATCTTTTGCAATAACATTCAAAATTTGTGCTTTTTCCATAGGAAACATGAATTGTTCCTGTAATTTATCCAAATCTGTTTGTGAATAAATACTATTCGTCGCTAAATTTTTTACAGCTTGAAATGTTCATCCTAAATGAGTATCTGGTTTAATAACAGTCGGTGGAATAGACACTGTTGGCTTCGGTATAAGTTTAATCCAACGTCCATCAATTTCGTAATATGCTGGCACAATTGTATTACAATCTACTTTAATACTTCTCTTGATTAATATATAGGTTTTTGGTGTTAAAAACCAAATTTCATTTCCCATAGAAACTGGTAAATGATTATAGCAATCTTCTGTATGTAAGGCTATTACTGATCTTGGAACACATTTGATTAAATGTACAACTTCTCCCGGAACTTTCGCCATATAACCTGGTTTTTTCATAATATTATACGCAAGCTCATCAGGAGCAATATTGGCAATGGATAAGGAATTTTGAATCACTTTTTTCTCAAGCACACATTTTTCAGTAATTAAATTAATATATAAATCATTAATTTGATTTCTTAAATGTCTTTCTACATAAACAAATTTTGAGTTTACATATGTGAACAAATCTAAATTAACTCTGTTAACTATTTCTCCATTTACTTTATCTATATCGAAAAAATATTCATTTAAGTTACTGTCTTTTTCTGCAATAAATAGTTTTGGATGCTCAGTGCGAATTAACTCTCTATCACAATGAACTTCAATGTTTTTTGTAGCTAGTGCAAATGTTATTTCATTTGCATTTACAGAATAAACTATTTCTTTACTAGATGGTATGCGACTCTATCACTCGAAAGTATAGTACATAGAATAAAATGACTCTATCGCTCTACTCGAGTAAAATTGATTTTAGAATACAGGCTCTGCACTGCATATTCTCACACTGGAGATCTGTATGCAGGCAGGCCTCAAAAAAATAGAAAAGAGAGAAATATAAATTTCTCTCTGTTGGCGTTTCGTCCAGCTGTCAGAGTGGACTCCTCAGTAAGGCTCTGACAGCTTCCTTAGACGCCCGCCACTTCGAAGAGAAGCGGCATTTATGTGGTCTCGGCCTACGTTTTTCTCTTGCAAGAGAGAACTCTAGCATAGAGAAAAAGGCAGGTCGCCACCTAGCGGACACTTATAAGAGCCAGTGTCAAAGTTTAGATGGTATGCGACTCTATCACTCGAAAGTATAGTACATAGAATAAAATGACTCTATCGCTCTACTCGAGTAAAATTGATTTTAGAAACGCCAACAGAGAGAAATTTATATTTCTCTCTTTTCTATTTTTTTGAGGCCTGCCTGCATACAGATCTCCAGTGTGAGAATATGCAGTGCAGAGCCTGTATTCTAAAATCAATTTTACTCGAGTAGAGCGATAGAGTCATTTTATTCTATGTACTATACTTTCGAGTGATAGAGTCGCATACCATCTAAACTTTGACACTGGCTCTTATAAGTGTCCGCTAGGTGGCGACCTGCCTTTTTCTCTATGCTAGAGTTCTCTCTTGCAAGAGAAAAACGCAGGCCGAGACCACGTAAATGCCGCTTCTCTTCGAAGTGGCGGGCGTCTAAGGAAGCTGTCAGAGCCTTACTGAGGAGTCCACTCTGACAGCTGGACGAAACGCCAACAGAGAGAAATTTATATTTCTCTCTTTTCTATTTTTTTGAGGCCTGCCTGTATACAGATCTCCAGTGTGAGAATATGCAGTGCAGAGCCTGTATTCTAAAATCAATTTTACTCGAGTAGAGCGATAGAGTCATTTTATTCTATGTATTTCTTTACTATTTGTACTAAAAGATTTAATTGCTACTCCTTTAAATAAAACTTCATATGAATTTTCAAAACATTTTACTTCCGGTAAAATATGCCAAAACGTATTTCCTCCCTCCATATCCATACAATTCTTATTTGAAATTTTCGCGAAGCGATGCAAGGCATGTAAAACGCGAAGCAAAACGCGCTTCGCGTTTTGCATTTGAGGCACGACCGACGCTAGCGCTTCGCGCTCGCCTGAACCCCCTACGTTCCCGCTTCGCGCTCACCCAATCCACCTACGTTCGTGCATGCTTCACGCTCACCCAGTCCTTCTACGGTACTTTCCTAGGCATCAGAGTTTCTGCTGGTTCACCATTAAGTCTTTTAATGGTTAAAATTTTATAAACGTGATGTTATATAATTTTTTAAATTGCTAGAAAACTCTATAAAGTAAAGGCATTCAACAAATTTGAATTCGCCACCAAACATGTTGCGTCCCACACCGTCGGCTCGGGAATGAAGATTAATATTTGATCGGTATAGTAGAAATTTATGTGAAGCAGCCAAACAGCTGTTGATGCAGCTGTTGAAGCAGTCATCCAGCTCACAAGACACTATATAGATCATATCAGTGCAATATGTCTGCTAGCTGCTGTAACAACTACCACTGTGTATAACCTCATCAATGGTGCTTTTAATACAAGAGCTTTCAGCTTCTACAGAGTACAGCAATTATTCAGATGAGTATTAAAATAAGTAATAATAATTTATTCGCAAAGAGCTTCTTCTTTGTTTATTTGTTGATTTTAGATATGCGGGTGGAAAACAGAAAGATAGGACCATTATATTGACTGTATGGAGTGGAATTTTGCATGCTTTCTAAGAACTTAAAGTGTATTTAATAATGGCAAGTATTGCAAATAACTGTAATCATTAGTTTAATGAGTATGAATTGGTAATGATAATTTTTATTTTATTTTTAATTCTTCTAAAATACTATTATCAACCATCATGATGTACGCGCACCATCAGATATACATTATTCCATGTATATTTGAATACACAAACCAAATCAAGTTATGACGGATAGTTTCTGTAAGTATCACTGAGTTTATTCATATGATTTATATCATAAACTTCAAATGCCTTTTACTCAGTTTAGTTTTTTCAAAATATTTTTCCTCTTGCCACAGGTTTTCTCAGCAACAAGTGGATCAATTGGACTGGAATTTTAAAGAAACCTTCGGAATAGGTTTCCGAAGGTCATGATTTTTGGTAAGTAAACACCTTTAATTGTTTTCAAGGATTATGCTCACTTAACGCATATGTGTAATGCATAAAAGTGATATATAATACTTGTATATTGAAGAGCAAGTATAGTTTTTAGAGCACATATACATGTTAATTTTTTACAGCACTAAGATTTTTCTTTTTTTTTCAGGTTTTAACCCTGTTATAATTCCTTAATTTTGCAGAGATAATCAAGACTAACTGAAATTTGTCTTTAAAAAATCAGTTTTGGGGTTTTCAACATATTGAATCATTTTGAACGTAGAATTATTATAGTCAGAAATTGTATTTTTAAAATTTCTACAGCTTTTATAGTGAACATTTTTATGTACAACGTAAACCCAACAAGTTTTATTACGTAAAACGAATTATTGTAATGTTAAAATTCAATTTTAGCTTGTTAACTTGAATTCTAAGAATTTTCGACTATTCATGTCAATAGGAAAAAGTTGTATCTTTTGAAGATCTACAACATTTCTCTGTATTTTTTTTGCGTGAAATGCTTAGAATTTGAGCTGTGGGCAAAAAACCGTTTTTTGAAAATCTAAGAAATGCCCGCATATTTTTTGTATATATGGAATCGCGTCCAAAGTTATTCTGTCGCGATATGAACATAGGAAGAGTTTATATACAAAAAATTTGGATCGATAGGAGCTAATTTCGTAGAGATAATCGTGGCCAACTGAAATTTTAGTTGAAAATACATGTAAAATTAATCATAAAGAGCTCCCATTTGAACAATTGGTCGGTAATCGTAAAAATAAAAAAAACGTTTTTTTGTATATATAAGAGCTGCACTGTATAAACCTATAAGGCATTCCCGCGTTGCGGTCGTGCCTAAATATATGTTAAGACATCTCACAAACATGACTAATAGGCTAGAACTAGATAAGTATTTAGTTTTACTTTTTTATAAATCGTACATAATATAATCAAAGATTTTGTGAACTGATTCTCTGTTAAAATGTTCTCTTTTATTTTTCAGGTTATTGGAAGGCATGCAACTATCAGGTTATACAAGGAAAGAATTTTCTTGTGACGTGACAAGCTAGTGAAAGTGTTGTATTTTCATTGTTTAAGTATCGAAGAAAGTTTTTACAGAATTTGCAGTCCATGTTTTCCTATTTCTATTGGGAGATTACGCAACTGTCACTTTATAAAGGGAAGGAATTCCTGTGAGAAGGTAGTGATGTGAATAATGTTTTTTCAACATTTATAAATATTATATAAGTGGTTTGGAAGTTTTTCCTAATTTTGAGAGAGCAAGTACACTCAGGTTCCAGACATAACGAGACTTTTCCTAAGGGAAAAGCATGTTTTGTTTTGTATAAGATAATGAAAACTAGTAAGTTGTCAAGTCAGTCTCTCAGAGGGTTAGTATATGATTTTTCAAGTTGATACGGCCCAGTAAAAATTGAATTTATTAATTTTGAAATTTCTAATCTCTGATTATCTCAATACTACTCAACTGCACCATCTTAAAAATTCTTATACTATCCCTCTAAGCTGTGGGCTTAACAACTACTTGCATGGTCTTTTTACCTTTTAGAAAGCAGAACATACATTTCCATTGGGAAAAGAGATGCTCAACCCACATTCTGGAAACTGCCTGTACTCTGGGCACTCTGAAAATTGAAAATAACTAAGTTTTCATTAAACCTACCAATCAGAGGGATATCATGAGAATCTTCAAGTTTATCGTATCGACCAATTTCAAAATAATTATTATATAAGGCATTCAAAATTGAACAGCTCAAAATTGACCTAGACGATTAACTTGAAATTTCTCATGATATCGCTCTGATTGATTTGCTTCATGAAAAAATAGTTATTTTCAATTTTCAGAGTGCCTGGAGTACAGGCAGTTTACAAAATGTGGGTTGAGCGTCTCTTTTCCCAATGGAAATGTATGCTCTGCTTTCTAAAAGATAAAACAATCATACAAGTTTTGAAGACCACTGCTTAGAGGGATAGTATAAGAATTCTGAAGGTGGTATAGTTAGGCAGTATGGAGATAATCAGAGATTTCAAAATTCAATAATTCAAAACTGCTGAGCTGTATGAACTTGAATATTCCTATTATAAAAAGGAGGTAGCGCCATATTGGCTCATGGGAGCCGCCATTTTTCAGTCACTTGAAATAGGCTGCGAGAGAGATCAAAGGCAGTGCCTGTTAGTGGGCTCAGGCAGTGAGTGTTAGTGGGCTCACTTCACTGCTGATCTTGGACAAAAAAGAACACATGTCAACATGTGCAGATGTGCTGCAGCGTAGCCTGCAAATTAAGATTATTATAAAAAGGTGCAACAATGTAAGTATAAATAAATTGTTCACATTTAATTTGCCTCACAAATAATTTATTTATTAAAGAATACTTTTTTATTTACTAAGAAATACTTTTTTAGGAAATGGTTGAACCATTGAATGCAGATTGTTACTAAATAAAGAAACTATAGAAAAAACTAAGAGCATTTAAGTGAAGATCTCAAAAGTGCAGATGTGTTGCAGCGTATGCCTGCAGCTAAAGCATTTTATTGTAAAAAAGCCAGCTCCTAAAGGCAGCTCTTGCAATATTATTATTCATAACAGTTAAGATTATTCTTTTAAGGCGTATAATTTAAAGGTAAAACTCAAAGGTCTAAATAGTGATATAGAATTTGTAATCTTTTGTCTAAAGGTGTAATAAATAAAAAGGTGAAATGGTAATCTTTTAAGGTGTATAATTTTTAAGGCATATAATTTTGAAATTTGAAATACCAAATTGTAAAAAAGCCAGCTCCTAAAGGCAGCTCTTGCAATATTATTATTCATAACAGTTAAGATTATTCTTTTAAGGCGTATAATTCAAAGGTCAAACTCAAAGGTCTAAATAGTGATATAGAATTTGTAATCTTTTTAACAATAAAAACTTAAAAAATGAATTGAAATATCATAATGAAAAAGTAATGAGGTATAATGCCTAAAGGTGTAATAAATGAAAAGATGAAATGGTAATCTTTTAAGGCGTATAATTTTGAAATTTGAAATACCAATTTGAAAAGAATTATTTGTACGGTGGTATAATGTCTAAAAGTATAAATCTGAGGTGAAATTGTTGACGTAACTACATAATAAAATTTTGAAAAGAATTAATTGTTCTACGGTATGATGTCTAAAGTTGTAAATCTGAGTTGAAATTGTAATTTGTGACACGGCGGGGCAGGTGGCTGCGGCGGGCGAGAGGAGAGAGGCACGTCGGTGCGTCTCCCGGGGAGTTTTTCGCGCTCGCGCGTGGGCCTTCTCCTCCGCGGTCCTGAGTCGAGCTACAGGTCGCGTCTATTATTTTTCCGGGGTGTGCGGGCGCCTTGACGCGACACGGATGGCTCACTCACAGGCTCGGGCCTCGGCTAAGACTCTTTATTTCACGGGTCGTTTGAGCCGGTAATTTTTTTGATATAAGAATTTAAACACTTAAAATTGTAATTGAATTTCCTTTATTACTTTTACTACACTGACTGCTTGCAGACTTCCTCGCGTACGGCCGTTGTCTCGTACTCTGTGAAACGACGACACGAATACAGGCGAGACGCGGTTGTGCGCGGGTGAACAAAGGCTGCTGGGAAACTCTCACAAAAACTCTCAAAACTCTGGAAAACGCTGGATGCTCGAGGCTACTCACTAGGAGGTTGGCTCGGTACTACTCGTTCGCTCACTTGCCTCGATACACGCTCGCATCGATGTACAGTCGTCACGTGATCGGCCGCGGTAATTTACAAATTTCTCATCTTTATTTTATTCTCACTCACACTCTGGCTTCGGCACACTCGCTCGCTTAATGCCGTTGTGGAGAGCCCTGGCGCCTCCACTCCGACCGCCAATAACATTTCGCGTTACACACCAGGCTTGGTAGCCTCCACTCTTTCGTGCTCCGCGACGACATCGTGCCGTCTCTCTCGCACTCACATACTCTTCGGCACGAGTCGTGCTGCGCGCGCTCACACACACACCTACGCACGCGATCGCTCGCTATAGTATATGCGGCTCAGCCGCACGTCGCGCCGCTCGCTGTAGCGGCATGCGCTGGCTACGTTCGCCGTCGCCTCGTGCTCCTCGGCGGTGTCATGGCGGCGTCTGCGGCCCAGCGGTGCGCCTGCTGGCTCTGCGCGCCGCGCGCGGCCGCGTGTAGTAGTCAGCGGCGCTCCCACTCCTCGCGCGCTCTCTCGCTGCTCGACGGCCGTGACGTCACGGCGGCGACTCGGCTGGCTGCTACTCTCGTGCGCTCTCCCTCTCTCTCTCTCTCCTACGGCGCGGCTCAGTGCCGGCGCCTGGCTACGGCTCAGCTGTTTTCTCCTGTAAGCACCCGTTGCCATTAGAGTATATTCTTCTGCTCGGTTTCGGGTGCCTGCAGGAGAGTCACTCAGCTTCTCTACGACGGATTCTCCGTCGCAAATTTTAATAAAAATAATATGACGACTTTAATAAAAATAATAACGAATAATAGACGAATAATAACAAAAAATAACGAACTAATAGACGAATTTAATAAAAATAATAAAGACAGATCCGTTGATCCGCTATAAGTTTCTAAGTATAATTATAACCCATGACTAATTAGATGGCGCTTGTGTGCATAGTCCTGCCTGATCGCATTCTATTCCAACATTCCGCCTATTTAAATTTTCGCGCATATGCGAATGTACGTTATGCTTATGATTTCATTTTGGAGTTGCGTAGTTGTATGTATGTTTTGCGACGTAGCAATAAATATTGCTGCGTCGTGATTATTTAACACAGCCAGCTGACTCACTCTAGGCGAACTGACAGCTCCTGGAGCGGAGCCAGCGCTTGGTGGCGCTCGCAGGAGTTGCCTCTGACCGACCGCGTGCGGAGCGCAGGATGTGAGCTCTCGAGTCCCACCTGCGCAGCGCGTCGGTGCTCGGGAGGGGGCATGGCAGGAAGCGAGCCGGTGGCCGCGCGCACGCGGTTACATGCATGCGGCGATGTGTAGAGGGGAGAGCGCGAGTGTGAGCGTGAGCGAGAGAGGGAGAGATGAATATAGTGGCGCGAAGTTGACGGCGTTTGGAGCGCTCAGAGTTGACTTGATGTTGACTTGCGGACGTCATAGAGGTGTATAGAGGAATATATGGGCTAGGAATCTTCGAGGACTCGATATATGTAGCCTATGGTTTATTTGAGGATGATTGTGGTTTTTTCAAATGTTGCGCGCCTGGCTAGTTATCCGTAGAGGGAGCTACCTCACGGCTATTCTCATGGATTGATTGATAAAGATCAATAAAGGGGGCGCGTAATTTGCATATCGATATATGCTATAGAGGCCGATGATTGATTAATCGGCCAATGGGAAAATTAGAGATAGAAAAAGAGGGCGCTGGGGAAATTCATAGATAGATAATGGATTGGTGGTAGTGTTTAAATAGGCCAATTGCGGATTTTGGAGGTTTTTAGGACCAATTGGAAAATTCGGTTGCCAGATCGACGCTTCCGTGAAGAAGGAGGCCGGGTGGGAAAAACGCGGCATCCTTCTTCGAGCAAAGCGTCGGCCGGGACACTCTGTCGGCGGACGCCTTGGGTGGCAGTCCGCACTCTGACTCTGTTCCTGGATCCCGGGCTGGTTGGTCTATTTTTCTTTATTTCGGTGCAAAATTTAAAACCTCGTGGAAACTTCCCAACGCCATCTTGTTTCTTGGAAGATTCTTTGATTCCCGGATTTGTGGATTTGTAATCTGGATTTTGGCTGGAGGCTTGGAGGCAGTCTTGGGTTTTTTTTGGTTCTCTCGATAGTGTAAATAGTGGTAAGATATTAATACAAATATTTATCCATATTTTTTTCCTCTTGGTGGGTTGTAGTTGAGGAATAGTAGGTAGTGGCGATTTTTCCATTTTCAGATTCGCTATATAATTTTGGGTTTTCAGTTGGAAGTTGGCTGTTGTTCCCTTTTTGAATTATAAACATAGCATCATCGTAGAGGAATTTCGCGGCCCTTTTCTTGTTTTAGCAACTCCAGAACCAGCTATCGTGGACTTAGTTATTCGGCCGCTGGCCTATGTGTTATTTAAAATCGTAATTGACATGTTTGCCTATATGAATTTATACCAGGGAGTTTACAATATATTTGTTTTATGTTTTAATTCTAATTCTTTTTGTTTTATTATTCATTTTACCAGCCCTATTGCTACCGAAATTTCCCTGCGTGTACCCGTTTTCCGTTTTTCAGGACTCTGGACTCCGAGGGTGAGAAGCAGCCGTTAAATAAATCATTTTTGTACACTAACTGGAATCCTCGAGCGTGCGAGGCAAATTCCACGTTACAGTTTATATACATTTAACGAATTGGAAACAAGTGTGTCTGTGTTAATGTCTGATATTTCCGAATAGTGATGCATGAAAACGTAGTTATTCCATGAAGCGATATTGTAGAGTATTCGTAGGAGCTGTGTGCTTGTGTAATTGTTTGTAAATGTTTACGAATATGTACATATCTTATTTCCAACAACTCTATCGTAATTACGGTTACTTTCGACTCGCGACGTGCAAAGTCGTGGTCTTTCGTTTCGAATATTCGTTTCGTACGACCAGTGTAGGTTTGGCAAGTGTAGTGTACAGTTTTGATTACATCTTGAAGCAATTGCTGGACTTCACATGGTATTAATTGATGATGGCTATGAGTAAGGGTAATTATCCTGATAAAGGTGATGATGAGATTGATAAAAGTTTGGAAGAGTTTACCGTTGAAAGTCGTAAGAAATTTGCAATTTATGAAGCTCAATATTTTATAAAAGAGTCTATCGATCTCTCCGAGGCAAGTGTTGGGAAAAAGGTAAAAATTAATTTATACCATTTTTCCTTTTGTTTCAACGTTTCGGTGAACACTGTCACCCTCTTCAGGAAACTGTCAATTTTTATTTCAATAAGTAAATGAGCACAATACAATTATAATATGTGACTAATTCTCTAATTCTCTAATTAATGTCGCTAATTTTCGAGCGGTCTGTTTACAAGTGACTTATTACACCGATTGAAAAATAAAACGGATTATAGTCGACTTTAAAATTTGTAAACATGCATGAGAGCGACGAGCATTGACGTCACTTGTAAACAGACCGCTCGAAAATTAGCGAGACTCCTCGCTGATATAAAAGCGTCGGCTACACCTATTGTTTCCTTATTATTGAAACAGTAGTCGAGGAAGCCGGAACAATGATAGTCCGTCTCCTTGCTTCTCGCTTCTCCTTCCCCCGCCTGAGATTGGCCGGGGAAGAAACATGTTCGATCTATAGGCTGTTGTGCTCCTCTATATGTAAGTCATAATTTGTCACATATTATAATTGAATTGCGCTCATTTATTTATTGAAATAAAAATTGACAGTTTCCTGAAGAGGGTGACAGTGTTCACCGAAACGTTGAAACAAAAGGAAAAATGGTATAAATTAATTTTTACCTTTTTCCCAACACTTGCCTCAAAGAGATCGATAGACTCTTTTATAAAATATTAAATAACACCGAGGGGTAAAGTCTTTGAATATTGTGTTATACACATATTCACACATACTTATGAAGCTCAAATTGAAAAAAATGATTTAGAATATAATCCTGATAATTTGAAGAAAAACAGAAAGTTTTATTCTGATGAAGAAGTATTTGAGTTTATAAGAAAGTATGAAAGTTATACTGGTAAAAATTATCGCCGAAGAGATAAAAATAAGAAGGAAGATTTAAAAAGTGTGGAAAGAGTACAACGTAATTCAAAAATTACATCTAGATTTGTAAAGTATGATTATATTCATGCTGCTAGATCCAATGATTTGAAGGAGTTGGAGCAGAAGCAATGTAAAACATAGTATGTGAAAACTTTGATATGTTTTTTTTTTGATAAGATGAATAATATTAATTTTTATCTGTATTAATTTATTTTTAGTACAAGCGATTTGAAGTGTAGAGGAGAAATTAGTTTTAGTTAATCTGATGAAGGTGACTGTTATATTATATCATCCATCGTCGTACACGATACACACACCATATCTGTAAGTTGTTGATATTATTATGAAACATTATGGATATGTCGTTTTACAGTATGTAATGATAATATAATTATGTATTTAGAAACAAGGTAGAAGACTACTATCTCAAAATAGGAAACTTTCGAAAGATCAACAGTCAAATATAAATGAGCAAATAAAATTGGGTGGAAACCGATTAAAAGTTTTAGTAGATGTACACAATAATGGGAACCAAGCTATATTAAGGGGTAATACCTGAGTTAAAATTAAAAAAAAACAAAAATTTTTTTATTTGATTTTTTTAAGACAAATTTAATGTAGAATACGCTGCTGAAGTTCTTTTTGTCCGAAAAAATTCCGTTACAAAGTTATAGGCAAAATACTAATAAAATACAATTTTTCAAAATTGCGTATTATTGATATTTTGTCTTATAGCACTTTTGATTATTTAAAACAATTGCTTTTTCATAGAAAATGTAAAATTAAATGTGTTTACAAACTCCTTTTGAAAACGCAATTTTATTTAAAAAAAAAATATATTATTTATTGAATCATTACATACTGTAAATAAGTAATTTTTATAAAATCGTAGATTTTATTTTTATTTTGAATTTTCAAAATAAAATAAATTTAGGATTTAAATTTAGTCTTGTAATTTTTTAATCAAACTTATAAAGGGGTAAAAAAATATTCGTGCAAATTTAAATTACCGCCTGAAAAAAGACACTTTACAGCATATGGAAAAGGAAATCACTGTTTTACCGACTTAGTCGAGTTTGCATTCAGACTGTCAGACATCAGCTGTTTCGTCTGCTGTCTGTAGTTTAGTGTAAGCTGGATGTTGTGCTGTTGTGATAGCTTCTGAGTCTACTAGTCTTCAAATTTAGATAAGTGTTTGGACTATAAACAACATATGATTTGTAAAGAATTTGTTCTTTGTGAGTATATTCTTGATTTTTAGGTGTACGGGCTATAATTATCATGTGTACAAGATGCCTGTGTGATAAATAGTCTCCAACCAGCTCTAAGTCTACTGGGATTGTTAATAATCCTGGAAAGTCATGGGTAAGCAATACCAATAATTATATTTATGTGAAACATACTGACTGTGAATGCGTATCAAAAATTTATATTTCAATTTCA
This sequence comes from Philotrypesis tridentata, assembly GCA_018906965.1. Lineage (NCBI taxonomy): Eukaryota > Metazoa > Arthropoda > Insecta > Hymenoptera > Pteromalidae > Philotrypesis > Philotrypesis tridentata. Next base: position 34,448 of record JACCIB010001066.1, read on the forward strand.
GCTCTCGATACTGGTATATCTACATATACAGCACTCGGGTCTTTATATATGCCTTAATATGTAGGTATCTTATGCCAAAATATAAGAAAAATATGCTAAGCAGTTCATGTAAGTACTACCCGATAAGTATACATAAGCATCTTGATAAACTTTAAATGCATTTTTCTCAGTTTTGCCATTTTTATGATTTTAGGTCCTTTGCCGCAGGATATCTCAGCATCCAGATGATCAATTGACACCAGACAGGATGGAAAATCTTCTTAATATGTTTCTTCACTGCTTGAACGGAGCAGAATTGACTAATACAAGGTAAAAGTCAATGTTGCGTATGTGAATATATGTAATATTCACTATAATTACTGATATATAATCATCTTATGAGTTACTAAATATTTAAAATTTATTTTTTTTAGAAAAGTTTTCCGCTCAAGCAGTGAAGAAACATATTCAGAAGATTTTACATCCTGTCTGGTGTCAATTCATCATCTGGATGCTGAGATATCCTGCGGCAAAGGGAAAAAAGTGCTGAAAATTAATGATTCATACATGTAATTGTTTACAATGTAAGTATAGATATATAATTTTTATAAAATAGTTAAAAATATGTTTAATACCTATATTTGAAGTAGGAGAAAGATTTTTTTTATACTATTAATAAATAATTTTTTTCAGCCTATTACTTATTAATGTCTTTTTTACAGGTTCAACTCAGGCATAACCCCTTAAGAGATATATCCAACATCAAGGCTTCCAATTCAAAGAAAAGTCGTTTTGATGATAATATGTCATCTGTGTTAGCTATTTTGAAAGAAAATAGTAAGTAATTTATAATTATTATTTTATTGTAATACTATTGGCTGTAATGTATGTAATAATAATTTTTTTCTGTTAGATGCTAATTTTGATTTGAAAATCAATGAAGATAAGGAATTAGAAGCTCTTTTTTTTACGTTGCCACAGATGCTCTCTATTTTTTAATGTTGGCCAAAATTTTGTTCAATAGATTTCACGTACAAATTATTACATTTAAATTTTCCAGTTGCTTTCATTGCAGTTGTCGACGGAAATGGCTGCACCGAAATTGCTTTTATTTGCATTGTTCAATCTGAGTCAAAAGAAAATATAGTCTGGTTTTTAAAAACAATTAAAAGTAGGTTTCCAAAAGCTTCCAACAGTATTCAATCATTTATGGATGACAAGGATCCTGTTATTAGACATGTAGTACATGAAATTTTTGCAGTACCAGTTTATATATGCTATTTCCATGTTGCTGATATTTTTATGAAGCAAATATGTGTTGAGAAGATGCGTATATCCAAAGAAGAAAGAGATAAAATATTAGCAATTATACCAAAAATGATGTATTGTCAAACAGAACACAGTTATATGCAATTGTATCTTCAGTTATGCAAGATTGCCCCCAAAACTGTACAACAGTACTTCGATGAAAATTGACATGATGTTAGGCGAGAATGGATAAGAGGATTCGTGATCAAAGGCAACTTCATGAACCGGACGAATAACAGGCATGAGAATCTCAATGGTAAAATTAAATATTTTTGTGAAAATGCAAACTTCTTAGGGGATTTTATAAAAGATTTTATTTCTGTTATTATCCATATTCATGAAGATGAAAGAAACTATAAAGCTATGTTGAATTTTACCAAAACTCCTGCTTATAAATCGTCCGAGGACATGAAGATATACTTTAATCATGTTACAAAATTTGCTTTCAATTTTATAGAAGATCATATGTCCAAAATAGAATATATAAAAAACGTAGCTTTTGTTACTGAAACTAAGATGATTGTTCTCTGATAATAACGAACTGAAGTATATAGTCACTCAAGGATCTTGTACGTGTTCAAGTTTCCAATCAATGGGACTACCGTGTACAAATTAGGGTGCCACAGTTCATAGGCGTTAAAAAAAATTGATACGGAACCGGCCTCACTGACTTCTCTAGAGCTCAAGAAGGCCAGCGCACTTTGAATTTTTTTGATTGAGCGATTTGTTGCCCTCGCTCATCGATTTTAGTACTTTCATTGGATTTCCAATGAGGAATTACGTATATCATACAATTATCCTTAATAACTTCTTAAGTATTGAATTGTTTTTGTAGTGTATCAGAATTGAGGAAATAACTAACAAAATCACGTATACTAAAACTAATAATATATTTAAGTATCAGTTACAATAACAAACGTATACAAGTTACACATATCCGTGTCCGCCGCTGTCTCGTAAGCGACTCATTTTTATACTGCGCTGGGTGTCAACGACACTGCTTAAAGTGCTGAATTGCACATTAATGCATATACGAATTTACACTATACTACAGTTTTGACATATGACTTTTGCACTTTTGTCCTGAGGTAAAATACTATCGATTAGAAAAAGTCCGATCGAAAAATAATAATAATTAAGAAAGCTAACAGGTGCAACTTCTGTTGAAAATACTCGATTTTCGGAAGCATTTTAAAGGCACTTCCACTGCTCCTAGAGAGCTGCAATTTTGACACAACACCCTTACATGCATGTCAAAATGAATAAGAAAAAAAAATTTGGAAAAAAATGTTAATAACAGTATAAAAAGCCAAGTTAAAGTGAAGCCTTCTACGTGAAAATGTGGGTGAAAGCTATAAACTTTTTTTCGAAGCTGCTATGATTGCTCCTTGCCCCATGTCGCCTGAAGAAGTACGACACGTGTTGTTTGGTTGTAGCAGAGTAGAAATCCTTCCTGGCCGTCTGGTAAGCAGATCTGGTAGGAATACGCTCACAGATGCTTCGAAGCTATGCAGTTTACGATAGGGTCCGATCGACCGTTACGCGGGCCATCACCACACGGCTAGTCCTTTCTATATACTGTATGCTCTTCACTCTCCAGTCTCCACTCTCAGTATACTGCGATTTGTAGCTATATGTTGTACAGCGTTCAGGACTTTCGCTGTATGTATGTTGTATGTGTGTACGTGTGCGCGTGCACGCGTGTATGTATGTGTGCGTGTGTGGGTGGGTGGGTGTTACCAAAGAATACTCTCAATTTTTTCAGGTTTTTAAGGACATATTTCGAAATTTTGATTTTGTAACATTTTGAAAAATCCAAAATTGTGAAAAAAATTATAAAGTATTCAAGAAAAAAAAATTTATAAAAGACAAATTAATAATTAAAAATTATTTATTTATATTATTAATGAAAATATTGAAGACATTATTTATACATTGTAGATCCTAACAAAAGACTCACGAATTTTTAAAAAATTGCATTTTTCCGTTCTCTCGCCGCTGCTAAGATCTGAGAAACAAAGTTTGTATTTTTTGGAAAATCGTGACTCGTTTGTTTATTAACTTTTAAAGCTTAAACTCCGGTCGAATATTTAAACAAGTAAATACTTTGAGTGTGTAGAAAGAGAGACTCCCCCCCCAAAAAAAATGTTGTATTTTCATCGTCCAAGAATCAAAGAAAATTTATACAGAATTTCCTGTTTATATAATTTTTTTGTGATGTGACAAGTTGGTTGATTGTTACGATTATATTCAATCCTCCACGCAAGAAAGTTTCTACAATTGTGGAAATGCTTATGTTAACTTTTCCTATCGTCTCCTGGGAGATAGACTCTGAGGCTATACGTCGAAAAGAATTCTTATGAATAGATAGTAAAAGTGTTTTCTTTTCTTGGTTCAGAGAATATTCAGTTTATATAAGGAAAAAATTGTCTTGTATTGTGAGAAGCTAGTGAAGTGTCAAGAATATGCATCGCTCATGCATGAAAGTTTCTAAGTTGTTTAAGTGTATATGAATAGTTCATAACTTTTCCTATCGTCTCCTGGGAGGTAGACTTTCAGGCTGTTCGTCGAAAGGGATTCTTATGAATAGCTAGTGAAAGTGTTTTATTTTGTTGGAATTTAGAGATTATTCAGTTTATATAATAGAGAATATTCTTGCTTGATGCAACAGTAATGTTTTATACAATAATCAGCATGTATATATTATATACTTACTCCATCGATTTCATGGCTTTAGGGTCTAAATTGTCAGGTGCATAACTATAAAAATCAAAACTATAAGTTCTTAGATAAACTCAATTGTATTGTTTTAGCATGTTAAAACAAGCTTTTATAGCTATAACAGACTTTAAATCAGGCGAAGACCGAAATATTCAAAATGTAGCTTACTTATTTCAATTATATTCTTTGCTCTCATTTCTATATGTAGTCATTATTATAGTAGTGATTAAAATCTATGGATATTTTACATACATTTTTTAGTACCTTAATACAGTAGTTATTATATATAAGCTCTGGTCTTTGTAAACATGTATTTTTTGCAGATATTTATTCCATTTTTAATCGGACCAAATGGAAGTTGATATTATATATATATTTTATACTTTCTTTGATATTATGGTTTAGCAGTAAATTCAGTATATATAAATTTTATGGCTGTGATGAATAAATATTTAACGATGATAGTAAATTAGGTTGTCAGCTATAATACAGAGTGTAAATAATAATAGAAAACATTCAACGTAATTCAACACAGTGTACCAAGATAAAAGACGTTGAAAGATTCACAGTTTGCACTTCCAATGCCTTTTTCACATACCCCAAACTCAATATAAATAGTTTAACGTACCACAGAGTAGTTTAGCATAGGAGTCTGTCAAATAACAAAACAAGCAAATAGTTAACTTAGTAGACAGGCACCCCAAAAGCATTATTAATATCCCATATTGGACCCACAAATAAAACTTTCAAACTATAATTTAAAAAAATTAAAGCAACGCACTTGCACGAAGCACTGAGTTCATAAGTATTCCTCTATTCATGCACAAACAAAACTTAGTCGGCAAAAGTCATTATCAATTCCATAGGCAATAAAACAAATAATTAAGCCAACACACAAACTAAATTCAATGTGCACAATTATTGAGACCCACTATTTACACATCAAAACTTAGTCGAACCCAGGAAGAGCAATCTGAAAGAGACGGCCTTTGCTCCAAAAGACGAACTCAATCAGATAGGTCTGACATAAACATACACCAATAAGTCCATTCAAATCCAGGGAAACAGAGCCAAACAACACAAAACACTTTAACATAAATTAAATTATTATGTGAATTATCATATACATTATGTGAATTATATTATCATGTGAATTATTATTAAATTATTATGTGTAGGAAAAAAAGTGAAAATAACTATACCATTTTTTGCTTGTTCTCGACAAATCACACTTGAGATCCACAAATTCACACAATAATTATTGAAAAACACCATAGTGATTTACACTTATTCACACATATACATAATTTAAAAAGTACAAAAAGTCAAAAGCACTGGTCAAGTCATGTAAATTAATTAAATATGTTTATTAAAACACTCTACAACACTGTTGTACTTCTCACTACAAAAAACTTTAGCGAAAACTTGTGCACTAGCTTCGGCATGCCATTCCAGGGGAGACGTCAAAATCTTCTTAAGACGTAACACACAAATTTCGAAGCAGCATTGACCCAGTGACCTGAAAACAAAAAGACAAAATTCTTTTAACAAAGCACCGGTGCTTTAAATCAACAAAAAGTCTCAATAATTTAAATAAAAAAAAATAACTTATCTGACTCCAAACAGCAATGATCGACCAAGGGAAAGCACAAGTTTCCCATCACCACGGTGTACAAGTCCCAAAAGAAATCACTCCTCGGAGTAGCTGACCATCCATAGTTGCTCCTGAGTACGAGTTTCGATCCCGTAGCAACAATTTTAAAATACTTTAGCAGCGACAAAGTTAATCACGCGAGAGGTTAAACACTGACGGTATAGCAGACGTAACGTCGATAACTCCAGGACTACAGAGTGACTTACCGACGCCACAGACTGAGCACGCGAGCACACTTTTAGAACTAGGGCGCTAGTGACAAATACTAGTACCACTGCCGCGGCCATCTTCAGTGAGCATATACACATTAATTTTTAAATTTATAACTTATTCAGTTGATGTTAACTATTCTTTGTAATTTAGGTATCACATACTTTTTAAAAGTAGTGAAATCTCCCCCCCCCCCCCAAAAAAAAACCTTTTCAAGGTAAAAGGCTGGCAAGTATAAGGTCGTTTCTTCATGTAAAACTTGAAGATTAATTTTGCAACTTTTGATATCTCAATGTCACAAAAATTCTAAGTGTTTTCTCTATCTATACAGTTATTTCATTATATTAATCAAAGTTAATTTTTCATCTCTCGATATCCCTTATGTGGTGAAAATTCAGAGTGCTTATTCTAAAAGTCTATTTTCATTATGTAAATTAAAGTCAAACTTTCAATAATAATGTAAATAATATTCTAGCAGGTTTATTGTGTACGTTTATTACTTTTCCCTTAGTAAAGGTTGATAAGAAATGTGATTATAATGCAATGATTAAAAAGGTATTTCTAATTAGTTCAACAAATAATTATGTTAATATATGTGTCTTCTTTTACCTCGTAAATGAGTGAATCACAGACACTGAAAGAACATGATGCTTATACATGAAGCTGAATAACTTGAAATTTTCATCTATCTACATCAATATGAATGCGTAAACATCTTTGCTTGAAGGATCTGTTGGACAGACTACCATTTCTTTAGTGTTTCTTCTTTATACCGTCGATTTTACATAAATTTCAATTTTAATATAGCAAAAGAATGTTATGATATCAATAAAGAAATTGGCAAGTTTTTGTTATAAGAAGCAATTGAGTTGATATAAATAAATAATTGTTTAAATCGGAGAAGGATTATAAATATATATGTATTCATCATTATAAACACTCGACCAAATTGTGAGATGTGAAAAGGTGGATAGCCTGTGAAAAGATACTGTCGGTAGAATTGTGGGAATAACTGTGATTCACTCATTTACGAGGTAAAAGAAGACACATATATTAACATAATTATTTGTTGAACTAATTAGAAATACCTTTTTAATCATTGCATTATAATCACATTTCTTATCAACCTTTACTAAGGGAAAAGTAATAAACGTACACAATAAACCTGCTAGAATATTATTTACATTATTATTGAAAGTTTGACTTTAATTTACATAATGAAAATAGACTTTTAGAATAAGCACTCTGAATTTTCACCACATAAGGGATATCGAGAGATGAAAAATTAACTTTGATTAATATAATGAAATAACTGTATAGATAGAGAAAACACTTAGAATTTTTGTGACATTGAGATATCAAGAGTTGCAAAATTAATCTTCAAGTTTTACATGAAGAAACGACCTTATACTTGCCAGCCTTTTACCTTGAAAAGGTTTTTTTTTGGGGGGGGGGGAGATTTCACTACTTTTAAAAAGTATGTGATACCTAAATTACAAAGAATAGTTAACATCAACTGAATAAGTTATAAATTTAAAAATTAATGTGTATATGCTCACTGAAGATGGCCGCGGCAGTGGTACTAGTATTTGTCACTAGCGCCCTAGTTCTAAAAGTGTGCTCGCGTGCTCAGTCTGTGGCGTCGGTAAGTCACTCTGTAGTCCTGGGGTTATCGACGTTACGTCTGCTATACCGTCAGTGTTTAACCTCTCGCGTGATTAACTTTGTCGCTGCTAAAGTATTTTAAAATTGTTGCTACGGGATCGAAACTCGTACTCAGGAGCAACTATGGATGGTCAGCTACTCCGAGGAGTGATTTCTTTTGGGACTTGTACACCGTGGTGATGGGAAACTTGTGCTTTCCCTTGGTCGATCATTGCTGTTTGGAGTCAGATAAGTTATTTTTTTTTATTTAAATTATTGAGACTTTTTGTTGATTTAAAGCACCGGTGCTTTGTTAAAAGAATTTTGTCTTTTTGTTTTCAGGTCACTGGGTCAATGCTGCTTCGAAATTTGTGTGTTACGTCTTAAGAAGATTTTGACGTCTCCCCTGGAATGGCATGCCGAAGCTAGTGCACAAGTTTTCGCTAAAGTTTTTTGTAGTGAGAAGTACAACAGTGTTGTAGAGTGTTTTAATAAACATATTTAATTAATTTACATGACTTGACCAGTGCTTTTGACTTTTTGTACTTTTTAAATTATGTATATGTGTGAATAAGTGTAAATCACTATGGTGTTTTTCAATAATTATTGTGTGAATTTGTCGAGAACAAGCAAAAAATGGTATAGTTATTTTCACTTTTTTTCCTACACATAATAATTTAATAATAATTCACATGATAATATAATTCACATAATGTATATGATAATTCACATAATAATTTAATTTATGTTAAAGTGTTTTGTGTTGTTTGGCTCTGTTTCCCTGGATTTGAATGGACTTATTGGTGTATGTTTATGTCAGACCTATCTGATTGAGTTCGTCTTTTGGAGCAAAGGCCGTCTCTTTCAGATTGCTCTTCCTGGGTTCGACTAAGTTTTGATGTGTAAATAGTGGGTCTCAATAATTGTGCACATTGAATTTAGTTTGTGTGTTGGCTTAATTATTTGTTTTATTGCCTATGGAATTGATAATGACTTTTGCCGACTAAGTTTTGTTTGTGCATGAATAGAGGAATACTTATGAACTCAGTGCTTCGTGCAAGTGCGTTGCTTTAATTTTTTTAAATTATAGTTTGAAAGTTTTATTTGTGGGTCCAATATGGGATATTAATAATGCTTTTGGGGTGCCTGTCTACTAAGTTAACTATTTGCTTGTTTTGTTATTTGACAGACTCCTATGCTAAACTACTCTGTGGTACGTTAATCTGAGGTACGTTACTGAGGAGTCCACTCTGACAGCTGGACGAAACGCCAACAGAGAGAAATTTATATTTCTCTCTTTTCTATTTTTTTGAGGCCTGCCTGCATACAGATCTCCAGTGTGAGAATATGCAGTGCAGAGCCTGTATTCTAAAATCAATTTTACTCGAGTAGAGCGATAGAGTCATTTTATTCTATGTACTATACTTTCGAGTGATAGAGTCGCATACCATCTAAACTTTGACACTGGCTCTTATAAGTGTCCGCTAGGTGGCGACCTGCCTTTTTCTCTATGCTAGAGTTCTCTCTTGCAAGAGAAAAACGCAGGCCGAGACCACGTAAATGCCGCTTCTCTTCGAAGTGGCGGGCGTCTAAGGAAGCTGCAGAGCCTTACTGAGGAGTCCACTCTGACAGCTGGACGAAACGCCAACAGAGAGAAATTTATATTTCTCTCTTTTCTATTTTTTTGAGGCCTGCCTGCATACAGATCTCCAGTGTGAGAATATGCAGTGCAGAGCCTGTATTCTAAAATCAATTTTACTCGAGTAGAGCGATAGAGTCATTTTATTCTATGTATAAAAGGATATATTTTAACAAAGAATCAGTTCATGAATCTTTCATGTATTGTATATAATTTTAGACATTTACTTTTTAGCACTTTTTTCAACTTCACATAATAATTGTTTGGATAATACTTTTCATAAGTTTATTCTCGTTTAAAATAACACAATCACTTTCTGCATACATATTTTTTCAACTAAATGTCCGTCTAAGTATATTGATAGCTGGGCTTCAGACCACGAGTCTCACAATTTTCCTTATTTTTTCAACTAAATGTCCGTCTAAGTATATTGATAGCTGGGCTTCAAACCACGAGTCTCACATTTTTCCTTATTATTTCAACTGAATGTCCGTCTAAGTATTAAGATAGCTGGGCTTCAAACCACGAGTCTCACATTTTTCCTTATTTTCACAAAGTTTACAGGTATTATTATTATAATATACAGATTAAACGGCATAACCTGTTCAAATAATTTAATACACAAATTATCACCAATACAACACTAAAAATCATTTAGTAATGGATTGCATTCGAAACAATCCTCACACATAGCTTTAATTTAGAATTTATATCACTAATCACTATGCTGAGTTACGCTGTAATCTATTAAACTTGAACTATCTTTCAATTTAATCTTGTGAACATATCAACATTTTGAATATAAAAAGACACTATTACTATTCTTCGTAAGTAGCAAAAAAAGATTATGCTATTTATGAATGAAAGTTTAACAGTTTACCTCGGCAGCTGTATTTGGTTTTTCAAAAGTTTCAATATTATAATTTTAATTTTAGACATTTACTTTTTAGCACTTTTTTCAACTTCACATAATAATTGTTTGGATAATACTTTTCATAATTTTATTCTCGTTTAAAATAACACAATCACTTTCTGTATACAACTTATAATAAGTTCACTTTTTAACACTTTTTTATGGTACATTCCATCCGATCTGGATAGAGAAAAAGTCTATAATTCACAGCAAGAGGTGGATAGTCCTCCATAAGGAGACGATCCTCCATAAAAAACAATCCTTCACACTAGTAGATGAATTACTTATTATCAAAATAAAAATCTTCCGCTTGCACCAGATATTCTGCTAACTTAATAAATATTCTTACTTCACAGCATAGTAAATACTGCAAATCATAAATATTCATAATTCAAACTTTTTTCAATGGCAATATAACCTCCCAAAAGTATCTGAAAAAGAAAAGAGAAGATTTAAACAAAGTATCAGTTCACGAAACCTTGATTTATATTGTATATTAATAAATCACAATCATAACACTATATACTTATTTAATCTAATTATACACTATTAATCATGTCGATCATTATGAACGAAATTGACTTATTTCTCACTGTTTTTAAATGACACTGTTTTAAAATATTAAACTTATGATATATTTCGCACTATCACAATATTTTATAATAATATGTTAAATTATTAATTAAAATATTTACGTTGATTATTATAAACATAAACAATGTTTCACCATGAAACATCGTCTGCATCTGCTCAGTATGTACAAGTAGATCTATATTGATGCATGGTGTGCTATATATTTTTACGGAAATACGTAGGGCTGACGTAACCGGAAGAATTGTTCAGTTTTCATTCTTCTCTCTTGATAAGAATCGAGGGGCTCGAACTTTCACTTTACAATATCTGTTGATAGAAGCATTTTCAGAAAATGTGACCCTGATGTGATTTTGTTAGTGTCGTCTCAAGCTTTCGTTTGAGTATTTCTATGTGACAAATAATACTGTCAAAGTAAAGAAAACCGTAAATCGAGTTTCCAACAATGCCTATGAGATGTATATAGGGTCTGGCTAGCGCCCGACGGCGACGTACGTACTCACGTACCTTATACTTGCCATCGTGGCGCTACCGCGCCCCTTGATTTGTAGGTCCAATAGTTTTTACGCTATTGATATTCCAATGTTTATGTACAGTACATGAGAACCAAACTGCAAGCCTCTTTTTCTGCACTTTATTTAATTTCAATCGCTATTTTAATTTTCATATGCACGGAACATTTTCGATGTTTCTTATGTACTGTACATAAACATTGAAATAGCAATAGCGTAAAAGCTATTGGACCTACAAATCTCTCTTTTTGCACACTCAAAGTATTTACTTGTTTAAATATTCGACCGGAGTTTGAGCTATAAAAGTTGATAAACAAACGAGTCACGATTTTTCAAAAAATACAAACTTTGTTTCTCAGACCTTCGCAGCGGCGAGAGAACGGAAAAATGCAATTATTTAAAAATTCGTGAGTCTTTTGCTATTTAATATTTAAAGTTGAAATTTTGGTTAAATGTTGTTATTAACAGGTACTTGATTTGTGCAGAAAAAGAGCTTTGCAGTTTGGTTTATTCAAGTGCAATCGCTATTTGATTCGCGTATTGGATATTTTAGACGTTTCTCACGTACTGTACATAAACGTTCATATAGCAATAGCGTAAAAAGTATTGGACCTACAAATCTCTCTTTTTGCACACTCAAAGTATTTACTTGTTTAAATATTCGACCGGAGATTGAACTTTAAAAGTTGATAAACAAACGAGTCACGATTTTTCAAAATATACAAACTTTGTTTCTCAGATCTTAGCAGCGGCGAGAGAACGGAAAAATTCAATTTTTAAAAAATTCGTGAGTCTTTTGCTATTTAATATTTAAAGTTAAAATTTTGGTTAAATGTTGTTATTAACAGGTACTCGATTTGTGCAGAAAAAGAGCTTTGCAGTTTGGTTTATTCAAGTGCAATCGCTATTTGATTTGCGTATTGAATATTTTAGACGTTTCTCACGTACTGTACATAAACGTTCAAATAGCAATAGCGTAAAAACTATTGGACCTACAAATCTCTCTTTTTGCACACTTAAAGTATTTACTTGTTTAAATATTCGACCGGAGTTTGAGCTTTAAAAGTTGATAAACAAACGAGTCACGATTTTTCAAAATATACAAACTTTGTTTCTCAGATCTTAGCAGCGGCGAGAGAACGGAAAAATTCAATTTTTTAAAAATTCGTTAGTCTTTTGCTATTTAATATTTTAAGTTAAAACTTTGGTCGAATGCAAAAACAATATTTACCAGCCATCAGGATATATATTGTGAATTAAAGATTAATATACTATTTTTTATTTTTGACTTACTTTTTTGAATTTCTTCACATTCTACTAAGGGTTCCTGCAGCAATGCGGTGTCAATAACACGCTTGAGATTTCCGCTTCTATTGTCTCGTTGTGCATTCAAAAAGGCAACAGCTTCTCTGTCTTTCAAATTTTCTGTTTGAGTTAAATGGGCAATGTCAAACAATTGGTCCATCTTACTCAGAAAATCAATTTGTCTTACAGACTGTGATATAGAGCCTTTGCGAAGCATATTTTTCTTCACCAATTGATGCTCACGAACTAATTTTTCTAATCTATTGATGCACACACAGTTTTGAATCGTAGGGATGCCTGCTTCTTCCCAAAAAACGAGCACTTTTTTAATCGTTGCAGCTGCAGAATACCGATGAGACTGATTACGATTTCTCATTTGATAGTAGCAACACCGTAAAACTTCTCGGTTTGACGGTAGTTTTGAACCGCGAAGTTCTTTTTGTGTGTGCCCGACTAAGGCGATTTCGGTTTGTGCCCGTGAATCTGGCATTGCGGATTTCACAAGTATACTCTGACAGGAACGAAGTGTTGCATGCAACTGCCAAAAGCAAACTGACGTTTAGAATTCTGCATCAGTCAACGCTTTTCGCACAGTTTATCTGAGTCGAAAGTGATGTACGCGCCTTCGCGTACAAATAATATAGCGAGAAAGCTATGGCCGAGTAGAGGTCTAGTAATCTCTAGGCTAAGAGAGGCCAAAGATTGGAGAATAAATCACGCGTTAAGTCTACTCCAAGGTCGGATCTCTTCTCGGTCGCTTGCCTGCGCCGAAAATGAGCAGAAATATGAACCGCGCATGGATTTGGTGCATACAAATATTGTAGTTGTAAATGCACGTAGAAAGTGAAATGAATAAGAGAGAGAGAGAGAGAGTGGGAGAGAGGGAGAGAGAGAGAGAGAGAGAGTGGGAGAGAGGGAGAGAGAGAGAGAGAGTGGGAGAGAGGGAGAGAGAGAGAGAGAGAGATAGTGTGACAGAGAGAGAGAGAGGAAAGCGCCCGCCCAGTTCAGGCCAACAGATGTGTTGGTGAGCCGAGGAAAATCCTATACCTGCAGAAAACCCAAAACTCGGAGGGGTCGAGACAGATGCTGACGAAATTGAAAAAGTTGACCCTGTCATAAATTTGCCCGGACTGGGCTAATCACTGGAAATGGTGCTTATTGTTCTGCATGACTTTCCATTAAGTTTTTCAGCTACTTCACTGCACTAGGTCATATAATTTACGGAAACTTTGTAGTGGATGAGCGAGGGCAACAAATCGTTCAATCAAAAAAATTCAAAGTGCGCTGGCCTTCTTGAGCTCTAGAGAAGTCAGTGAGTCCGACTCCGTATGAATTTTTTTTAGCGCCTATGAACTGTGGCACCCTAGTACACATTTATTGAAATTTAAACAATGTAGACAAGAATCTTTATTTGACCAACAGCTAATATTGCAAAGATGGTCAAAAAGTTATTTCAAAACGCATAGAATATTTGAAACAGATTCTGTTGATCAGAATAAATCTAAATTAGAAATATCTCCTGTATCTGTTGAGGTTGATAGTACTGCTTGTAATAATGAAGTTAACCGTGTGCCTGCTGAAGTTGCTGGATGTAATGTAATAGTAGGAAATACCAGTATTCTAGTTGATGAAGTATGTAAAGATATGCCGGAACCAAATGTAGTTAGTCATTGTTCGCAAAGTGAAGGAAACTGTAATGTTGATAATTTAAGAAGTGAAGTAGCAGTTGTTGAAGATATTCAAAATATTGTTTTAGTTAAAAAGTCTAATCCTATAGGTAGACGTAAAGGACGCAAGTATAATGTAATTGGATTACCAAAGCAAAAAAAAGTCAAAAAATGTATTAAGTTTGATGAGCAGACTGATAAAGGAAAAGCTACAACTATTTTTAGTTGGTTTGTATATGTTGAGGTTATTAGAAAATTTAATACTGATGAAAGTATTAAAATCAGAAAGATAGATATTAAATTGAAGAAATTGCCTTGGTATGCAACGAAGAAGTCAACATTAATCTATTGCAGTCATATATGGAACCTGAAGCATTTCAATTTGTGTTGTCAGAAATAAATTTCAATAAACAGAAAGTATTATGGATCTGCAACTTATGTAAAAAAGATTTAAACATTAGCCAAAAATGTAATGAAGAGGCTAGTAATGCAATCGTATGTGAAAGCTGTTTGAAATGGTTTCATTGTGAATGTTTAAATTTAACGGAACCAATAGACGACATCGATAATTACTTATGTAATGTTTAAAGTAGTATTTTTTATATATCTTTATATAAATGACTTTATTTCAAATGTTTTAAGTTTACTTAACTTATGAGCAATAAACAAAATGTGTGACTATAATATTTTTTCTTTCTCCCTCCCTCCTAACTTCCTGGTTTGAATACGTCTTTCCCCCACTGCTCTGGTTATCGAGTACGTGATCGACACTGAGAATTCACCTCTTTTACACTCCCCCTCTCTGGTGTTCAATCGTGAACCAATGTAATATTCGCAAGTTTACAGAATTAATAAATAATTAATAAATTAATAAAGTAAAATTAAAAGAAAAATATTGTTTTATTATTTATTTTATACATATTACATACATTAGCTTACAAAAATCTTTACTTATTCCGGTGTACGTACTTAAAACTATTGCAGACATAAAAATTGTTAAAATATGGTTAAAAATTAAGTATAGGAGAAGAGATTTAATATTTATTTATAATATCTTACTCAGTGCATCTTAGCACTGCTACTACTCGATACAAAAGCACATTACAAACTGACTCCTCTCAGCGGTCAATCGCTCGGTTATAAAAGGCTGATTTGACAATTCAGCATTGTCCGCATTTTCCGAAGTTCGTTGCACTGCTGTGCAAAGCATAAATTTATAACCTATAGTTAATGCATCGAATGTCACAACATTATCACAAAAAGAAGTTGAAGAAGCTAGCAGAAAATTAGAAGAAAGCATAGCAAGATTTGAAGAGTTACACCCGCAAGACAGAGACATCAACAAAGAATACGACACCGCAGTAACTCACTTTTCTGACGGAGAAGAGCAAACAGAGAAAATGAGATTCTGCATGGATGAATTAAATGCACATTATGGCACCAAACACATGATGAAGTAATGGAAGAAGGACTCCAAAGATTAATAGAAAAATCACAAAGAGATTTATTGAAAAGATACGAACAGGCAAGAGATTCTCAGCCTAAAGAAGGTGACTCATTAATAGACGAAGTCATCTATCCGACAAAAGGAAGAATCTCAGACACTACAAGAATTGTCAACAAATCTCCTAATGCCAGAAGCACACCACATCCAAACAAAAAAGTTACGCTGAAAACGACAGACATAAGTGTCATAAATGAAAATTTTAATGACAAAACTTATGAATAAAAGAAAAGACTTCCAAACTAACATTCTAGTTTATGGAGGCATAACTTCGCAAATAATAATTTTAATCACAATTATCTGCATAATAATAAAAACAAAAATTTGGAAAAAATTGACTCTGCAACACAACGACACAAACACAAAATACAAACTCACAACACAAATGACATCCACATCATAGAACTACAAAACAACTAAAGGAACGATTTTTGTTTTTAGAAAACTAGCAGCATGACAACTCACCAACGGAAATCAAGCACCATTTTCTGTGACAACGACATACCAACATGTGCCATCCTAAGAGAGTTTGAATACATAGCCACACCCGTCACTTTACACTATGAACAACATAAGTTTGAAGCAGGAACGAAGAAAATCACCATGATCTTCAGCACAGATCGAGATGCAACCAAGGCTTACGAAAGAAGAGCGACGCTAATAAAACAGAACAGATTTAAAAAAGCTACAAGTCAACAAGCAGCAAAAAGAAGAAATATACCAACAGAGGAGGAAGTAGCTGACACGCAAATAAAAAATCATGCCCAGTGAAATCAGAAGTGCATGTGGTAAACATATAACCTGCTCTAATGGACAATCACAGATTATTCTGCACATTACCCTGGGAAGACTCCGATACAGTAAAAGACGAACTATTTTTCAGAGCCTTCGGCAAATACGGACCATTAGTATATCATCAAACTAGAAAAGACAAAAAACGAAGACTAGCATATGGATGTGTACAATATTTCAAAGAAAAAGACGTAGAAAGAGCAAAAATAGACTGTGACGCCACCTACAATGTCGTATATTACGTACCCAGAAAACCATTGAAATCTAACAAGGAAAAACCATGAAAAATGCAACAAGCACATCGACATAAACATTTACCATCTGCACGATAAAACCTGCACCAAACAAATACTATGGAAAGAAAAATTGCAAAGATCAAAAATACCAATCGCAATAAAACAAGAAGATACAACATCTCCATATGAGCATCAAACATCATTTGATCAACAGGACAAAGCAACAGCAAACCACACTGAAGACATATCAATGGAACAAGAAAAATGCATTGCTAAACGAGACGAACTACTTAAACATGGACTTATTGAACATTTAAAAAACCCCAATTTTGAGACAGTAAATAAATACAAAAGTCATTTATAAATGTGTGCATCCAAAACACACCACTGTCTGTAACTAACAAAACAAATAAACACACACTAATAGTAAATTAAGCACACACATACACATTTGTGTTACAGGACAGCTACACTGGACACCATCAGTTTAAACACTGACATTCCGATCCGCTACCAGGAGAATGATTACCCGAGAGAACCCCTTGGGATATCAATAAATCACGGATTTTATAAAATTGAAGACATCAATATTCATATTAAATGTGATATACCATCATTCATGATTCCACACCACGACAATGCACTATGTACCATGTCAGTATAGGAAACCACGATACACTGTGGGAAAGAAAAACAAGCTTATCAAGCAAAAACTAAGTAATTATGCAGACAATGCAGCAAGCAGTTCAGATGAAGCACCAGACAACGATAGTATCATGACTACCATCCATGAAGCAAAAAAGCTTTATTTCTCCGTAAACGACGAAGAAACCAGCGATGAACTATTTGACTATCTACAAATGACGACATGCATGGTTTACCACCATCTGTCATGGGAAGGAGATATGAAAGTCCCAGACAAATACATAATAGAAACCATCTTTCATGATAAAGAGAACAGTGGCAAGATAATAGAAAAAGTATGCAAAAAATTTAAATACGCCAAACCACAATGGCAAAGACATGATGAACAACGTAAACAAAAGGCTAATGCTACGGATGAAAATAACCAAGAGGAACAATCAGACAATGAAGACTGGGGAAATGACAACATGAAAGATAATTGGAAAAAATTAAACTCAACACCGGCAGAGGAGGAAAAAGAAGATTGGGGTAAAGAATTAGAAGAAAAAGAAAATAAAAAAGCACAAAACAAAATCGAGAACCCTGATGAATTCAAAGAAAATTGGACCGTCGAGCATGCAGCAGATATATTAAAAGAAACAGAAATCAATGAATAATAACAATACGTTACCAACGTATCACATACACACGCACACAAACATACACAAACACCACACACGCACACTATATTAGTAACTAACCATGCGAACCAATCCCATATAGCACCCAATACTCTGGGAATATTGCTGGAATGTTACTTTGGTAAGTAAAGTAGGATCAGTTATGTTGCGGGAAGGTTACGTAACCAGCTGGCCACGGTCAGACAACATTGCTGCCAAGTGGCATGTCCGTTTTAATATTACATCGATTCGATCGGTATTCCGAACTCATCCGTGGAAAGTAATATTACAGTAATATTATAGTAAGCTTATTCAACATTCCCAGAACATTAATGTAATATAAATTTTTTTTCGATTTCTTCGAAAAAATTTCTTCCCTATTGAAATAGTAGAGCAATGTTATATATACCAAAGTAACATTCCGGCAATATTCCCAGAGTATTGGGTGCTGTATGGGACAACTTAAATAACCCGGTATGCATGGCGCGAAAAAATTTCGATCACATGTTAAGAAAGTACACATGACCCCCATGTAACACCACATATTTCTTTTTATTCTGTTACAGATAGATCGAGGAGGAGTCACTTATGAACCACAATCGGCAGTGACCCCAGTGCTAGCCTACATAAAAACATTTGGGGCAATTGAAGAAGTGCATGACGTCACATTGCAGGTCATACAAGATAAACACGTTGCAAAAATAGATGTAACGCACAATGAAAACATATCAGTGAAACTGATAGTTTTAGACAATGTAGAATCCATTCTGCAATGGAACCCAATCCTGTTCCCGGAAAATGCACCCCAGGAAACAGAGGAACAAGGTATGAATGCACTAACCGCAGCATCTGATGGAGAAGTACCAAATATGGTAAAATATTAAAATTCGACATTGTGCAAAAAAGAGACAGGATTACGGATGAACCACTGAATCAGTGGATGGCGTTCATCCACTACATAGAAAATGCATCAGCCCAAAAGGCGTTAGAACAATCGCCTGCAATTTACGACGCACACTACGGCAAAATAACGGACGTACACAGCTCCAGACCCACGGACAGAACGGCACTTTGCATAAAAGTGATGCAAAAACGCACACACACTTGAAAAATGTGATGCAAAAACGCACAGACATATGGGCTTAATTAATTTCAGAACCCAACAGGATTCAGAAAACGCCAAAGAGCAATGCAGTAAAGATTTCCTATCGATATACCAATCGCGACAAAACAGAAGAGTGCATACCCTATGCGGAAAGTCTATTGCAATGACCCACTAGAGACTGCATCTAGAGAAATGCAAAATGCAACTGCGATGAAGACGACATGCATCAACACTAAATAATTTTATACTTTTATAATTTCTATTTTTGCACCTTTATTTTCTTGCGTTACTATTTCAAATACATTTAACATATATATATATTGTGACGTTGTAGTTTTTATGCTCTCTCGGGGAGGCCGTCGAGAGCTCCACAACGTGGTCGCACCCTTTTATCGGGCTGTCGGATGAACCGTATTTGAAGTTTTCAATTTTTAATTTGATGTGGGCGCCTGGTTCATCAACCGCTTTGCCAGCTGCTCAGCGGTACACAGACTTGTATCTCGCGGCCGCGGATATTTGGAAGAAGGATAGGCGGGGGGGCTCGATAAATAAACACACGCACTATCTCAGATTGGACGGCCTGGCATTTATTAATAAAATAAATAAGAAATGTTGGAGGGCTCGCGTGCGGGAGGCACGCTCTGGCGGCAATGTCCGGCCGACGCGGGGAACGCGCACTTAGAATAAGGTAAGCGTCTACCTGGCTGTAAATCCGGCTGACTGCTCGTCCTCTCGTTCAGATGATGCCTCGTTCTCTGAAAATCGCGCGGCGCAGAAATACTTCGCGATGCGAACCTCGACAATTTAATTGCTGGAGGTGTTGTCGTGTAAATGCGGAGGGAAATAGCTGTCCTGGAGTGCGTCCGGTTTTACCTGCTGCTCACTGGATACTGGCTGTTCTACCTGTTGCGCGGCCGTTGCGACCGCGGCGTCTCTCTCTGTCTCTTTCTTACGCATGTGTTTCCTAACTGTCCTTTCCTGCTCACGCGATATCACGTGATAGCCTCATATAGCACATTTTTTTGTCCTAGCGCCCTCTCAACTAATAAGTATCCTCGCGCGCGAAATTCAAATTCATTAATTCGCCTTGTCTGGCTGTAGCCGTATTCGACTGTACATTTTTCCGCCTGATATTCCTCTTACAATATTTCTCTACAATATTTCGCTCGCGTACCGCTGTGGACCGAGCCGCAGCCCTCCACTCGTCGCCAATAACGTTCGAGGCTCGTCGCGTGCCTCCACTTTCTACGCTCACATTAAATGTTCTCTGTCTCTGTCTATCTCGCTCTCGCTCGCTCTCATTCTCTTTACAGTGCTTGCCAACATGGCGGCGGTCGCTCGTGCGCGTACGCCTCGTGGCTTCGCTCGCCGTGCTGCGCTCTCAGCTGTCGCCGCTATCTTCACTCTCGCTCGCTCTCGCGCGGCTTCCCTCTCTCTGCCGCTCTCTCGCTGTGGCGCGCGTAGTGCTTCTCTCTCTCTCTGTCTCGTGCGGTGCCGCGCATGCTTCGCGCTGAGCATGGCTTCTTCTCAGCTGTGTTGTGGCGCTGCTTTTCTCTGCTGCTTCGGCCGTATTTTCTCTCTCTCTCGCTCTCATCTCTGCCCGGTTTTCCTGTAAACATCACTGGTCTTAGTATATGCTTTTTTCGTTAGCACGGCTCCGGTGGTGTCCAGGCGAGCTGGGGCTGACGGCTGACCGTCACATTCCCCCTCCCAAACCTTACCCACGGGTAAGTTTCTACCAGAGGACGAAGGGCTCGCCGGGACACCATGTGCCGGAATTGATTAGTTCTCTGTGGAAAATAGTGTGTTAGTTAAGTAGGGAGAGAAAGAAAAAAAAATTTTGTTATACTCACGACTGTCTTTTTTACCACCTATATAGGTTCTGGCTGTGCTGTCTGTCTTCATCCTTTCTTGTCCGTCCTCAGCACCTTGCGGAGGATCGCGTCGCGGATATCCGCCGGGATGTTCCGTGTTTCCCGGATGAGCTCCAGTATTTCCCTATCTGTGAGCTCCCGGGACGGGCTTAGCTGCCTCCTTGCCTCCGTAGGTGCTGGTGCCGGGGATGTTTCCCTTGACCTCTTCGGCGAGGACGGACCGTCGTCTGGGGTGGTGGTGGCTGTCGCCGGCCCACCTTGCGACGTCGATGGGTGAGGTGATGCCGCTTTCTCAAAGCTCACCCTTCTCTGGCGGTCTCTCCCCTCTGCCGCTGGTGGTGGGTCGGCTCGGTGTGGGCCACCTCTGGCTGTGGCGGTCGAGGTGGCGCGCGGGCGCGATGCCGACCTCGACCTCTGGCTGTGTCGTCGCTGCAGCTCGCGGTAGCGGTCACTGTAGCGCGGGCAGTCGGCTATGTCGACTCCCTTTCTGCCGCAATTGTTGCAGTAAGGGAGTCGGGGTGATTCCCGACAGTCGCCGCTCTGGTGCCCGAACCTCCAGCAGTTGAAGCAGCTGTATGGTGGGGGATCCAGGTCGGCTTCCGTCGGGATCTCCCTGAGGTCGCCGAATCGCAGGCCGGTTCTTTTCACGGGTAACTGCGCCGCCCTTCGCCTCTCCCTGGCTAGCGAGGGCACGTCTGCCGGCGGACCGTCCGCCGTTGGGGGGCCCGGGGGGGGGGGTGTCGTCTCGTCGAGCTCGTCGACGCGGCAGCTCAATGGTGGAGAACACGTCGTGCACGGTGAGCTGTCGCGGTCCTCTCGAGCGCCGGGAGCGGCTGCGGCTTCGTTGGCGGACGTGTCCTCCCTCCTGGGGCACCGGGGTATTGGGCTGTGTGGCCTCCAAGTCCTCCGGCTCCAAGCCCAAGTCCCAGGCGAGCAGGTGGTCCGCCGGCGTCGTGTCGCCCTGTATTGGGACGAACCGGGGCGGCTGCAGGGGCCTTTTAAAGGGGCCGACAGACGCGCGGGGTTTCTCCTCTGTCTCGCGGGGTCTGGACTGACCAGTCTGGCTGTGAGAGAGTGAGGGGAGCGGCCCCAGCCTGGCCGATAGGGGTCTGATTTGGGGTGGCGCCTCCGCCCGTTGCGACGGCCCCACCGCCCCGAGAATAGGCTCTTCGGGTTCTGCGGATGAAGCTCGGCGCGGTGCGGGGGCTTCGACCCTTCCCCAACCAGCCATGGCCAGACTGGGTGTATCTCGCTCTCGCGCCTCGTCTGGCTGTATATCTGGCTGTGAGGTGGCCGTGCTCGCGGGAGTCGAGAGTGACTCCGGAGCCGGTCTCCTCAGTGGCAGAGACCTCGGCCTTTGGATAGCCCCTGTGGCCGGTGTTAGGATCAACGGTCCTGCACTGGTCCACAGAAAGGGCTGCCTGGGCGGGGTCTTCGGAGGAGACTGCCGGTTCTGCTGGTCCTCCGTCGGAGTGGTAGTGGCGCCGGTGGGCGTCGTTGGGCGGCCGACTTCCTGGAGCAGTTCCTTTTCTTCGGCCTCGGTGATGCAGCAGTCCATCGGACTGCCTGCCTGCTGGGGTCGGGGAGGTTCTTCCTCCAGGTGGACGGTAGCCGCCACCTCTTCGGCATTGCTGCTGGTCTCTACGGCCGCTCGGGCGTTCGTGAGCCGGAGGTGCGCCGACCTCGCCATACGCTCTCGCCTTACCTCGACCTCAAATTGCGAGGGAGGCAGGAAGTCGGAGACGTTTTCCGGCTCCTCGTCTCCCCAGCTCCTCTTCTCCGGCTGTTGTGGGTTGTCCATGTCTAAAATTAAATCGATTTTAGTGTTTTTCTTTGAGACAGTTGGGGATGGTTTTTCCATGCCCCAGGTACTTACGGAGGATTTGGGAGATCTCGTGTGGCACATGCAGGCACTTACTTGGGATATCGCGGTCGATTGAGGATCAGGTGAGTTAGTTGGGGGATGCCTAGGGGCTGAGCCAGCGTAGTGCACTATGGTCGGTGATCACCGTAAAGTGGTATCCTTCTACGTAAGGTCGCAGTTTTTGCATCGACCAGATGAGTGCGAGGCATTCTTTCTCGGTGGTCGTATAGTTTGTTTCAGGAGCTGTTAAAACTCGACTGACATAAACTATAAGATGTTCTCCGTCGTCGAACTCTTGTGTGAGAACAGCTCCAACTGCGTAATTGCTCGCATCGCACTGGATCGTAAAAGGTCTCGTAAAATCTGGTCTGGCTAAAACTGGCGCATTTGTCAAGGATAGTTTCAACTTCTCGAAGGCTTCTTGCTGTTCGTCTCCCCATTTCCAGTTCTTCTGGTCTCGAAGGAGACGAGTAAGAGGCACTTTTATTTCAGACTCGTTTTCTAGGAATCTCGAGTAACACCCGAACATTCCTAGCACTCTACGTAACTCTGTCAAGTCTCTTGGAACTGGACACCTCAAGATTGGTTCGACTTTGGCGGGGTCAGTTCTTAGTCCGTCTCTATCCAGGATGAATCCTAGGTATCTTATCTCTCTCACACAAAACTCGCATTTCTTCGGGTTGATACTTAATCCGGCTGAGTTTAGTTTTGTGAGTACATGTCTGACTCGGTGTTTATTTGGTCCTCAGGACCGAATAAAACGTCAACCAGCCTGTATAGTACTGGGAGCGTTGCATAACCCAAAAGGCATGCGTTTGAACTGCCACAACCCATATCCGGGCACGGCGAAAGCAGTGTACTTCTTACTACTTTCTTCCATTTTCACTTGGAAGTATGCCTGCTTCAAATCTATTTTACTTAGGTATCTGGCGGCTCGCAATCGGTCTAAGATCATGTCCATCTGTGGTAAGGGATAACTGTCTTTCTTGGTTACTTTATTCAATTCTATGTAGTTCACGCAAAACCTTTCAGTTCCGTCTGGCTTTGGTACTAACAGTGGTTGGCTGCAATAATCACTGGCTGATCTCTCAATTATCCCTAAACGCCTCAATTCGATTGCTGCCTTTTGAATCTCCTCAATCTTCCGAGGTGATCTCCTTCTTGCTTTGCATCTTATTGGTGTGGGGTCAGTGACGAGAATGTGATGTTCTGTTAGGTCGGTGTAACCTAATTCTCCACCGGAATTTTCTGGTAAGATACCGGCGACCAGCTGCACGATTTCCTGCCTTTCTTCGTCGCTGAGTTCGGATATACCGGTGCTCTCGGCGATAATGACCGACGGGGATCTGGCTGTTGGTCTGTCGAATTCTCTCCATTTTCCGTCATTAGCTCGCCACCATCCTTTGTAGCTTGAGTCTATTTTAAATGTGTCGCAGAAGTCTTTGCCCAATATCATTTCATGTCTAACATCTTTGACAGCTCTGGCACTCAGAGTTTCGCTTATTCCATCTAGCTCTAAATGAATAGGCAAAAATCCTAGGACTGGATTCAGTCCGCCAGTGACTGTCTGGATTGTCGTCGTGCAGGGTTTTAGTCTCTTTTTGTACTTCTCCGCTATTCCCGAGCCTACTAAAGAAATTGTAGCCCCTGGGTCAAACAGTGCTCTATATTCTTGTCCTCCTAAATCGACTCTTATATACTCTCTATTGTCTGTTGTGGCTCCGGCAATAGGCATTTCTGTTTCTTGTGATTCCTGGTCGACTCCAGCTTCCACTATCGGTGCAGAAGTTCTGACGTCTGGGCAG